>WSZQ02098322.1:0-11511 GCA_019419845.2 Weissflogia rhopalogaster | reverse complement strand
TTACATATTTCAACCATGATTATCGCTATTTTAAAAGTACTTTCAAAATTTACCAAAACATTGTAAAAATATTAAAAACCAGTCAATTATAACGCTTTTTTTCAAGGAAAATCAAGGAAACGTCGCCAAAGAAAGTCTGGGATAAAAAAAAGTTTAAACCTTTTTTACTCACAATTAGAAAAAAGTCAATATTTATTATTGACTCATAATTCCAGATCATTGATTGTTTTTCGTGTTTGCCGGCACACGATTTAAATCTAAATAAATCACGCGTTTAATAGCCACATTGTCGGTGAATCGGTATTGCCGCACGTGCACCGGTTGATTGGTGTTTGTTTTGCGTTTAAGGTCGACGCCGATGCATGCAATATGTGTCTACCTACCACTTGCCCACGCTCACACGTGTCAACACGTGTGCACACGTGCATTTCTAGTAGTTAGACTCCAATGTGTATATTTGGTTGCCTATATATATCTTTTTATAAATTTGTGTGTTTGGGTGCCTATATGTGCGAGTGTTTGAGTGAGTGTGGGGGCGGCAAGCCGCATTATGAGCCGATCAAATATTTACCAGCGTAATGGCTGCTCTTTTGCTCGCAGTGCAGGCCTCCTTGGTTAGGTTGGTTGGCGTTGATCTAAATTATTGTGTTTCGAAACACATAGCGCCGTAATCGAAGCAGCAGCGTGAATAAATCATCGCTGCCGCCAATTTTGATTTGTTCTCTCTACTTACACGTAGACGAACGTATACATATACACATACACATTTTATTCATACATACACACACGCAAACACACAAATGGCGCAATGGGCGCCTGCTAGTCGCATGCATAACTAATGTTCAACCACAAATACTTCGCTGATGTGCCCCCATGTCCATGCGTATGAATCGCATGAATGTGGCTGTGTGTAGAGTGAGTGTGAGTACATAGCATTACATTTGTGGAGATTTCTCGATGGGTTAAATTCAGGTAGGCGCGCCCCATGTTGCACGGCGAGTGGTGAGTTATGAGTTATGAAAGGCATCCAAATGTCAGCAAGAAAATTGCTTTTTCGGGATTAGTTTCAACGACCGGAAGACGGCCGGGATTAGCAGCGGAAGTCAGTTTATACCGAGGGTTAAGGAGAAAAAGATATATAAAGGGATAAACAGATTTTGAGCCCAATTTCTTGCATTCATTTCTTAAATATATTTCATATATTTATGAAATGACTTTGGAATTTTAAAGGTAATTTAGACAAACTTTCAGTTTGAAGTGGTTTTGGTAATAATTTTTAGAGGGAGAAATGTACTTCTATAATTTGAAACGATTATTGGAAAATATTACAAATTGATAAAGTTACACAGGTTTTTGTCTAGCATTTTTTGGAAAGATTTTATGTTTCATTAAAGAATGCTGTAGCAATGCTGGAGTATTCAGTATACTGACAGTAAAATCATTGTAACTCTTGTAACTTTTAATATTTTTGCAATTTTTAAAAAACACCTGAAATCCACTATCTTACTCTATCTAATGCTGTGAGTAAACATTTTGTATCTCAACTATAAATTAAAATACTAAACATGAAATACATATAATAAACTTTTGTCGAATTAAAGAACATGTTTTACAAAAATCGTTGTAACTCTTTCAATTTTTAATATTTTTTAAATCTATCATATTCTATTTCCTGCTTTTACATCTTTATATCTTTTCTACCTATGTTAGAAAATTAGCTGTTCCCAAATGAACATTTTTGAATTTTTTTTTCTATTGAAGTGTAAAAGTTCTACAGGTATTTTACTAC
The DNA here is from genome assembly GCA_019419845.2 of Weissflogia rhopalogaster. NCBI lineage: Eukaryota > Metazoa > Arthropoda > Insecta > Coleoptera > Staphylinidae > Weissflogia > Weissflogia rhopalogaster. The sequence continues at coordinate 9,722 of WSZQ02098322.1, read as the reverse complement.
ATTTTTTTGCAAATTTGACAGCTTTCTAATTTTGTGTTTATATTAGTTTTGATGTCATTTTAAAGTGGAAAACAGGGCTTTTTGAATAACTGAAACTTATTTTTTCAAATGTAATAGTTTGGATTTTACAAGCAATTTTGTGAAAAAAACTTATGACAAAATTTGACATTCCAAAAAACAAGTTTTACAAAAATAGTTCTAACTCTATCAATTTTCAATATTTTTAAAATCTCCAAAAACTATCTGAAAGCCACTGTTCTATTCTATTTTCCGACCGTTAATATATATATTTTCTAGGTAAGCTAGAAAATAAAATACATTCAACGTCACCTAGAAATTAACAAATTTGTAAGTCAAACATTTATGAAATATTCATAATACTTCACAACAAAGTTGATGCGTTTTTGATGTTTGTGCCGACATTTACACGAAATTATCCATCGCTTAGACGAAATTATGTAAACGACGTGTACAATGAAATGAAAATATTTGCCCTACGCATGCCAGCACGTGAATTTCTAGCTCACTTACCATTATTTACCATCGGAAAGAAGAAACGTTTCGTGGACTGTGATTAGAGACGCACAATATGTAGATTCGGCGCTGATTGCCCGATTTCATGCGCAAACGCAGCAAAAGGGTTGCTGAACGCGCATAATAAACACATTCCGACTTAAGCCATTAAGTCTTTCCTGACAAGACGGGACGTAATGTAGAGTAATGTAGATTACACTGGTGTTTTTTAATATGTATATAATTGGCGTCGATTGCAAAAGCTTTGGTTTGAAGACGAACATCGAGGACAAATATTTGCTCTTCTAATCTATGGCTTCCAATCCAGGATGGCGTGCTTGTCATTTGTAGAAGCCCAATAAACGCAAACACAAGTGACAAAAGCTCATTTAACCCCTTTATCTCTCCTCTAGTTTTATGGATACGGCAGTACGAATCTAATCTTGTTTATTTGCTAGACGACAAATCGTATATCAGCGAAATATCACATGAACACATCGAATTGAACAGATCCTGTTAGGAAATTTGCTTTGCTCTACAAAATTGTTTGTAAAATCGAAACTATAAAATCTAGGAAAATAAGCTCCTGTTACTTGGAAAGCCACGTTTTTCCTCTTCAAAATGACATTAAAATTAATCAAATCGGAAACTTGGAAGTGCGTCAAATTTACAAGAATTACAGTAAAGTATGTTTAGGACGAAAGCTCAAGGAAGGAAATTTCCAAAAATGTTCAAATGGTAATAACTTATTTTCTAGCATTGGTAGAAAATGTTTATATAAGATAACAAGTAGCATGAGAAGGCTGCTTTCAGATATTTTTTTCAAATTGAAAAAATATTAAAACTTGTACGAGTTACGAGTTTAGAAAATTCTGTGTTTCGAAATTGATGAACTTCATTAATAAATGTTTAATGATTAATAATTTAATTACAAAAACGAGATAGAAAATGTCTATTAATGGCATTACATAGAATGAGAAACTGGCTTTCAGGTGTTTTTTGCAGATTGAAAGGATATTAAAAATTACAAGAGCTATAACGATTTGAAAATAGTCTGTTTTTGAAATACTCTTGAAATGATATTAAATAAAACGCTATTTTATGTGTTTTCAAACAAACAAGAAATACAAAAATCAAAAATTCCATCGCATCAAAAATATATCCGGTGAAGAAATCACGAGAACCGGAAGTAGTTGCGAGAAAAAGGTAAATAAATTACGACAATTTAACCAATTACCTATCAGTCAGCTGGCGAATTATAAGAGAATCAAACTTTCGGTGCGATTAAATAAATTGCTGGAACAATAATAGAAATAACGCAGCTGTACGCTATCTGGCAAATCACAAAAGATTGTTAGTTGATGGCAAATCACACAAATAATGGCGAAATAAAAAGAAAGTCGCTAAACAAAAAATATCAAACCATCTCGCAACTCAACAACAACAAAAAATATTTTGCTCCATTAAACTCTAGTCATTAATATAATTTTTAACAGAATTTATCCGTTTTTTAATATTAAGTCATCTGACTTAAGTAACATTACTTAAGTCGATTAAGAAATTTCAAGTGAGAAATTAACATTTGTTAAATTAGACATGTTTTTAGAAATATGTTACTTAAGTCATATGACTTAAGTCAATTGACTTGAGATGATTTGACATGAACATGTGCAGCTTAAGTCAATTTACTTAAGGCATGTGACTTAAGTAAAGGGACTTAAGTAAAATTACTTAAGTCATATGACTTAAGTAAAATTACTTTAAAAAAATGTGCTAGAGAGCTAATAAATAGTAAGCCGTGTTGCATGACGACGATTATTCAATTAATCGCGCAGATTACGCAAATACAAACGCTCAGCGCTGTGTGTGAGATAACAATGCCAATCATAACCTGACTCGACGCGGCCATTAAAAATATTAATTAACCAACGCCTTTTGCTAAGGCTGCATGCAGTCCTCTTCGTACGGATACGTCTGTGTAAGTCGACTTAAGTAGGTTTAACGGTGAATGTGTGAGTGCATGTGTATATGTGGGTAAATACACATTATTTATTGTGCACGATTTAAAAAACGCTTCACTTTCCTGCGATGCGCACGCTAATGAATTTGTTATATAAAAAATGTAATTTAACGCCACAACTTGCGATTATCATATACACAATAATCATCCACACGTAATACACTTCTTCGCTTTTTTCCTCTCCCCCTCCCTCTATACGTCTGCTAACGCCTATGAAATTGTTTATAAGAAACTAGGAAGTTATCTAAAGGTGATTATAATAGAAATGTCTTAATTAGCGTAATTTTAATTGACGTTAATATGAAGGTAAAACAAACGATTAATTTATTTCATCTCCTTGTTATTTTTACAACAAAAAACATCGATATAAATTACTTAAGTCAATACTTGACTTAAGTCACTTTAATTAAGTCAGTTTACTTAAGTCACTTTACCTAAGTCATTTGATGTAAGTCATCTTACTTAAGTAACATAGAATTTTACTTAAGTAATACTATACGATTTTTTGTTTGAAATATTTATGTTATGATCAATCTAATTTGGATGTTTGCATCTGGGTTTTTTATGCACTGGATAAAATGATTGGACTTAAGTATAGTTGCAAAATATGTATAATAGCAAGGAGATTAATTAAAGCATGCATTGTGCGAGTGCAATTGCGCTAATGCGCATGCACCTTTTAACTACCGTTCCACTCTTCGTTTTTTTTTTATATTGCTGTTGTTTTTGTTGCCATTGCTGTTGTTGCTGTAGTGATTTCGCCTTCCTGTTTCTCAGCGCCTGCTTTTGTCTTTTGTCTCGCGCGCTGTTATGACTTAAGTCAGTCTTCAAGAAGCCGCTCCGTCTAGTTATGATGATCCTCTCTCTCCATCTGCGCTTATTGTCTGCAGATGCATTTAATGATTTATGCTTGATAATTAATGCGCAATAATAAATAAATTATCAGAGATTGTGTAACAATGTGAATTTATAACGTACACCTCGGACGACCGTTAGGTTTTTATACCTTAATTGGTTTTAATTATGATAAGATAACTTTTTATTGTTGTAGTTCAGGCTTATTTGATTTTTTTTTCTTCTGGGAAATGTTTAATTAAAAGTAGTGTAAATTTGAGAGTTTTGCCAGTTTTTTGAGATTTTCTTTCAATGGAGTTGAGGCAGATAGTTATTCTTGGCTATGTGAAAAATTTGAGGTAGTATCATATCACGAAGTATCTTTTTTTTGATATCATAATATTCAGATTATAATATAATAATATCCATAATATCCAAATGATATTTTCAAATTATGAAAGTGTATTAACCTCTCCTTCTGATAGATTTAATCGAAATAACCTATTCAGTTACAAACCTCAAATATTTGATGACAAAGTTCTCTCGACACAATTTTCCCAGAAAATTCCGTCAAAAAAACAATTTCCTTAAAACCTCTATAAAATCTACAATTTTCAAGATATCAAATCAATTTTTTCAAAATATTAAAGCCTATTAACCTCCCTTTCACAATAATTCACCTAACTACATTCTAAACACAAAATGTTTGATGTCAAAATAGTCGTAAAATTACACAACAAGAATTTTAACGAATTCAATTAAAACGTCTAAAAATGATATAATAAAACGTAAATAACGACCGAAATTATAACTCGCCTTTCATTAAATGTCTACACTATACATTTATCGAAATAATAACAATAATAGCAGGTATTACACATCTTTTAAAGCGCGTTTACGTAACCAAAACGCTTAAAGTATCGCTTAGCCATTGTCTCACCGTCGTCTAATGGCCAACTTTAGGTTCTGCTAGACTAAAGTCTTCCGACTCAAGCTAAACATTTTCAGAGGCATTCATTGCTCACAGAGGCATTGTTCGTATGCGCGCACAACGCAAGCAAATCTCTCATTGTTCAATTAGTATGTGTTACAAATTAAAACGCAAGAAGTGCCCTCTTCCGCTTTCCGCCATTATACTCACCAAACTATAATTATAATTATCTGAATTATCTAAGACTCGACGTTTCTTCTTTCATATTTCATGTTTAATTACGTCATAATCACCTTAGAGAATCTGCTTTGAAACTGTTTATTTTTCTGTTATATAGAGTTTTTTTACGTTTTTCGTTTTTCACAGGAAAAGTGGAATAATTTTCAATTTTTCCTGATAAATCCAACAATTCATAAAAGAGCACATAATGTTATGAAGGCCAGTACTATCCTTTACAATCCCCAAAAGGAATGCCAACCATATTTTATATGGAAATGTTACCTATTACTTGCCAAAATAACGCTCAATTGTCCAATAAGAAATTCTTTGGAGTGAATTTGTTCAAATAACTCATAAAATCTTCAATAAAACCGCAATTATTACATATTAACAAAGATTCTCCATTACATATTACAGATAAAGACTTCCTTTTTCATCGTGACTAGCGACAATCAACTGCGCTTATAAGCAAATAAATTGTGCCTAAAATTTTGCAAACTTTCAAAATACAGGTTTCTCAACACAAAAACTTGAATTAAGTCCACAATATCCAAATTATTTCGATAATCTTAACACGTATTTGAAAGCTCTTGAAATTCCGTATAACCTCTTATGGAACAATTAACTATATCTTATCAAAAAGTACCATAAAACGGCGTTTAAGAAGGTAACTTTATAAAACTTTTCTAAATCTGAAAATATAATTTTCCGAACACTTTTCACAAAAACCCCAATAAAACCTGTATTTTTCACGAAGTTTCAAAAATATGAACATACTTTGAAAGTTCCTAACATCCTCTACAATTTCCTCTACAACTCCTTACTATATCTTAGCAGAATTTAGCATAAAAGCGGGTAAAATAGATATTTTCCAAAACTTTAAGTTTTCAAATGAAAGCGTCTGCACATATTTTACAAAATCCTGAATAAAACCTACACTTTCTAATATTTTTAGGAAGTCTCGACATGATCTGAAAGCTCTTTAAAACCACTACAAACTGATATTAAACTTTTAACTATATCTTGTCAGAAGTTAGTAGCAAGTTAGAAGTTAGCGGCATAAGAAACTATCATCTTACAAAATGTGTCCATGCAAGTAAAATTTTCATAACACCTTCCAGAAAAGCCTGAATAAAACCTATAATTTCCAAAAATCTTCGAAGATCTCAACACAATTCGAAAGTTCTTGAAATCCTCTACAACCTCCGCTACGTCCTTCATCTATACCTTAACAGAAAGTAGTGTAAAAAAGAAATAAGATTATGAAACCTTTCAAAATGACTCTATTCATCCGAATAACATTTTCATATCATTTTCCACAAACACCTCAATAAAACCTACATTTTTCAAAATATTTCGAAAATCTCCACACATTTCGAAAGCCCTTTACATCCTCTACAACCTCTACATTTCTAGATCATTTGCCTATATCTTATCAGAAAGTAACATAAAACGGGCGTAAAAAAGAGTAATTACCATTGGAGCATACGCTAGAGTTGTCCGGATGGCCCGAGCTGTCCGTGTCGCTGTCGTGTCCGTGCAGCGGCGCCGCGTGCAAGCTGAGATCGCGCGGTCCCGGCGACGGCGATCGCCCGCCGCCGCCACCGCCGCCGCCCACAACGCCAACACCGCCCCCGCCGACACCCATGCCGCCTCCGACGCTGACGCCACCACCACCGCGCAGTTCCGCCGGGGCGCTTAATATATCCGTAATCATGAAGCGCGAGCGCGTCGACGCCGTCTGCGGCATGGCGCCTCGTGCCTCGTCCTGAACGGTCATGCCAGCCACCGTTAGGGCCGGACTGACGGACTCGCCTAGCCGCAACACTTTGGCTTTTATCACGTCGGCCTTCAGTTTTACGTTCACAAAAATTAAGAGTGGAAACGTTTTTTTTTTTTGCTTTTGGGCCTTTAAAACCCAAAAATGATCGCTCAGAACTCACGAAAATCGTCGCACTTTTTTAAGAAACGTTCATTATCAACTGTAGGAAATATAGTTAAAACCATACAAGTCACTTTTTAATTGTTTAAAGTCACTTTAAAAGATTTATGTCACTTTTAGTAAGTTTTAACTCACTTTTAGTCAATTTTGACTCACCTTTAGTCAGTTTTGTCTCACTTTTAGTCAATTTAACTCACATTTAGTTAATTTAACTCACTTTTAGTCAATCTAACTAATCTTTGGTCAACTTTTATTCTTCGCTAAATCACTTTTTAGTGATTTACCTTTAAGTCTTTAAAGTCACATAAAAACTCTAATCACTTGCTTAAAACTCTCCAAACTCAATTTTAAGTTTAAATCTTCGCTTTAAAAACAGTAAGCATTATTGTTACTGCTTTAAACAATTTGCTCAAGTTTAGTTAATGCCCATTTACGTGTTTTGCAAATTATACATTTGTAAGGGTAGTTTTTAATTAATTTCTAGCCGGATAAACGCGTAGTTTTGCAGCTGCTACAGCAGCTACTACGCACACGTTCGTTCGGTTGTACGCACGTTGCAATGAGCGAGACGTACGGTTTGATACTAATCCACCCGGCCGATGTTCGGCGCGTCTCGGGCGCGCGACGCGATGCAGCCATGTTTTAGAGGGGGCCACACCCCCTCTACCAGATGGCCACGCGCCGGCCTGAACTAATCCAACGCCGACGGCCAATCGACGGTCGCGCCGAGCGCACTCGCCAATAATCGGTCGAGATTGCGCGGCACCGTTTTAGAAGGGTGAGGGCGCGCAGCTGCAGCGGCACGGCTATATCACCCCACCACTACTACGAATCTCAAGCCATCCCCTCCATCAACCGGGCGGGCCGCTAGTCCACATCGAGATGTGTGTGACACCTTTTTTCCATGTGTTTTTTTTCGTTGTAAATACTGAGTGTATTCTAAACACATATTTTTTTAGCACCGTTATTATTATACTTTTTAATTTGATGTAATGACTTTCTATTGTATATTTGAGGAGAAATTAGTCAAGACAAGTATTTTGATTCTATTTTATTTACGTGTTGAATTTGTCTTACTTACGTTTAACTTACGTAGGTTTGTTTAACAAAACAATTTGTTTGCATACTTATAATTTCTCAACATTATCAGAATGTTTCAAACTATTATGAAGACCATTAATGTGCTTTATGGCTCTTAAAAGCAATATCAACAATAATCTAACTAGAAATGATAATAATTAGCAATATAATGGACAATTGTCCAATATGAAATTCTTGGTGAGTGAATTTATTCAAATAATATATAATCTTCTATAAAGTCTCGATTTTCACATATTTTGACCAAACTCTTCATTAGTTATTATAGATAAAGACTTCCTCATTCAAAATAGTTAGCAACAATGGCCATGACTTATCAGTAAACAGCTTAAATTTTCCTCAAACTTTACTAATTCTCTAAATACAAGCTTCCGCACCTATTTTGCAAAAACCACAATAAAGTCTAAAGTCAATAACATCCAAGAAAGCTCCCAAATCGAATGCCAACAATATTTTATCTAGAAATGATAGTGATTTCTAAATTAACTCATAAGTGTGCAATGAGAAGGTCTTGAAAATAATTTCATCAATTAATTCATAAAATCTTCAAAAAAAATCACAATTTTTGACAAACTTTCCATTAATTATTAAACATAGAGACCTCCTCTTTGATAGTAGATAGCAACAATTACTATCGCATATCAGTAAACAGCTTAAATTTCTTTCCAAGCTTCACAAACTAATTCACCAAATAAGTTTCCGAATCTATTTTGCAAAAAGTCTTATCCATTCATTACAACGAGACAAAATCTTAAATATTCTTCAAAAACCAGAAAAAACACATGTTGTGTTTATAAAGAAAAAAAGACTTGAGATAGGAAAAGTGCAAAGGTAAATAAAAACGAATAAAGTTTGCACGAGGTTTTGCTGATGTGAATTGAGTGAGTGTTGAGTGTGCGACGCACTCATGCCTAACTACTCGAGTGGTGGTGGCGGTGGGCGAGTAAAAGAGGGCTTAATTTCGGCTTAATTGTTACAGTGACACCATCTGTTTCCTTTCCTCCTCGGCTCGCTTGCCTCAAGTGAACGACGCCGGGCATTAAGTGTATGTGCGTGTGCTGTGCATTTGCAGCGACGAACGAGGGCATAACAATCAGATTAGCGTGCACAAACTACAGCCAACTTCCACACATACATACACATACTTAAACCCACCCCAAGCCAAGCCAAAATTGCCCTCAAACCAACCCGACCGTACGCACACCCACCCTCTAATTGCTGTCTAATACGTCGTGTACTGGTAGGAAAAACATTTAATTCCACTTCACCTGATGCTGATACTACTACACTCTCATAAAGAGCTTAAACTACGATTCTATTATTGTAGTTTAGTATTTACTACTTTTATGTTACTCAATTTGTCCCTTTTCCCTCATTTTCTGATTTTTTTAAAACTAATTTTAGTCATGTCATGTTTAGTAATGTTACTTAAGTAAAGTCACTGGTTAAAAAACTAAAATTAATTCATACATAAGTACTTAAGATACTTAAGTTCAGATTTAAAAAATATGATACTTATTCCTCGTCAGAGAAACAAACACCATTAAAGCTAATGTAAAATAATTAGTAATAAGCAATTACGATGTAAAATACGGCAGGCGGGCAGTGGCAACAATATAATTAGCATAACAATATACAAATATGTTGTGGTTGCGGCATTAACGAACAGGCAGCCGCAACCTGCTTATGTTTCAGGTCGATGATGGTGGCGGTGGTGGTTAAGTAGCTCTAAATTTGAGCGTTTTTAACGCGCTGTTAAGTTTTACGACGCTATGTTTCGGCTCTCAACAAAAACTACCTCTCTCTCTCTCTCTCTCCCTAACCGCGTCGCGTCGGTCGCGTAAAACATAATGTGTCTACGAACGAAATTCGCGATCAAGATTTTTTATAATAATTGATTTCCGCCCGCCGATGGAAATTATGAATGAAAGCCGCATGCAGAAAAACTAGCTGTGTATGTGTGTTGTGTGTGTATGGGTGTGTAGATGTGTGTGAAAATGTGTGTATATGTGTGTATGTATGCAGGTGTGTGTGTATTGATGTGTGTATATGAGTGTATATGCGTGTGTGTCGGTGTGTGTGTGTGTGTGTGTGTATATACGTGTAAATGTGTGTAGATATGTGTGTGTTTGTCGATGTGTGCATGCATGTGTATGTGCATGTGT
>WSZQ02098311.1:0-11512 GCA_019419845.2 Weissflogia rhopalogaster | reverse complement strand
TTACTGGAGAATGCCGGCTTATATACGAAGGAATTCTATTTGTTGATGAAATGTTTTTCACGAATATTTTCAAAGGCGGACGCGATGTAATTATTCCGTAGTTATCCATGAATTTGTATCTTTTTCACCTTCGCACACAGATGACGCTTCATGCCTGCAAAAGACGGCAACAGACCCCCGGACTTTGTAGGCTTTAGCCTGGCAAAACTTCATTTTGTTGATCTGAGGTAGAATGATGATCTACCAGTGGCAACGCGTACAAATTGTGGGTGGACTGCCGGAGTAGCTTGTCCTTCACCTTGACTAAAGCGATGCGAATAATCCCATCGGACCCTGGGTAGACCTGGGTAACAAGTCCAAGTAGCCAGCTCATTGGTGGCAGATGCGTTGTAGTCAAATCTTCATCGGGAAACCCGGTTAGGAGTTATTAAATGACCTGGAGTTAGGGGATCAAATTATCCGAAATGATTCACAAGGGTCGTGAATTTAGGATAGATTCAATTTGACACGTTATTGTTGTCACTTCTTCAAAAGTTAAGCTAGTTCGGCCAATAATTCGTTTGAGATGAAATTTAACACCTCTCACTCCTGATTCCCACAAACCACCAAAATGAGGAGAATAAGTGGGAATGAACTTCCATACTATTTTCTCTGAGCACAACATATTTTTTAAATTGTTCCGTGGTATGTAAATGTTCCATGAAGGCTTTCAATTCCCTACTGGAACAAACAAAACTAGTACCGTTGTCAGACCAGATAACTGACGGCCTACCTTGGCGAGCAACGAAACGTCTTAACGCAGCAATGAATGCGTCGGTGTGTTTGTACTGAAGCAAGTGAAAATTGCCAGGTAACATTTTTCGTTTTTACCACCCCGGCCTAATCGGGTTTTAATATCGAGTGGACCCGCAAAGTCTAGTCCAACAACTGAGAAGGCTGGAGATGATGTGGCTCAAGGCTGAGATAACGGCGCCATTATTGGAAATTTGTTCAGAAGTTTCACTTTGAAACATGTGATACATTTTCGACAAGTGTTTTTTGCTATTGATTTTCCATGAATTGGCCAATACCTATCTCTTAAGCTATGTAGTAATAATTGTGGACCCGCATTACCAAGGCTTTCATGTTCATGTTTAAATAATAGTCTTGTAAAGTTGTGATCATTTGGAAGGATTATTTGATGTTTTGCTAGATAGGATAATTGTGAATGTTCCAGCCTTCCAGAAATGCGACGAATTTGATTATTGTCTAGAAATGGTGATAGTTTTCGAATATTACTTGACAGTTTTATTTGTTTATTTTGTTTGAGGTTCGTTATTTCACTCAAAAATTCGGAATTCTGAACAAATCGTATTAGAGTTAAATTTACCCCTTTAATTTCCTCTACACTTAAACATAAACTATCGGGTTTCACTCGACGCTTAAGTAGTATTTCAGCAAATCTTAATACATATGCGGTACAATTGATGAGTCGTGAGAAATTTGAAAAATGCGAAAAATTAACAAACGGTACAGCGTTCGTAATATTTAATGATATTGACTTACCTTTGTGGCTAATGTGGTTCTCGGAAGTCACGGTTGGGCAGACACCGTGTCGCTAGAAATGATGAAAAAGCAGTTCCGTATATCAGTATATTTAATTTATATTCAGTAAGAGCATTGGATGTATATTCTTCCTAGAGTATCATTTGTAGATACCTATCTTCTGGTATTACGTTTATCTGCCTATACATTTTAACAATATCAGCTATTACATCTATATAGTGGCATATAAATCGGATCAAAATGGATTGTATATTATTTTATACGACTGGTCTGATACATTCAATTTGGATCCTAGATATTCCTGTTGTGGTAAGGAATGATCCATCAAATACAACTCTGAGCTTTATTGTGGCACTTGATTCATTAATAACTCCATGATGAGGTAGGTAATATTTATTGTTTTCATTGCTAGTATTTGGGATTGGTGACATATGGTTTAAATCCTGATATTCTTTCATAAAGTGTACATACTTGTCTTTTACAATTGAATTTATGTTTAGACGCCTCTCCAATGAGAAAAATCTTCTCTGAGCCCCTTTGAATGAGTTTCCTAACTGATCTACATTCATTTTAAGAGGGATTGCAACCTGGAATCTACTAAAACTATCCCGCGTAGTCGTTTTCATAAAAAAATCTTCTGCAAATTGCACATCGGACGATAAAATATTGGTCACGAGTACCTCTTCCAAATCCCAGAATTTACTTAAGGAATGATATAGTTCATCATTTGCGTGTAGACATGATGAAGAGGAAATCGGTAATGAGATAGGTACCGTGCCAGATAGAATCCAACCAAACTCGGTTTCTCTGATTACGGGTTGACCGGGTCCTAATTTTTTGAAGTTACCGGTTTGAATGTATGACCATTGACCCGCCCTTAATAGTGTATCGATTCTTTTAGACTGGTAGAAATGAGGGTCGGCAAAAATCAAATCATTCGGGATTATGTTTAACTTGCAATTACCTATGATATGTGTGGGCTTATCCCCAAGGTCTGTAATTGGTCTAGAAACCTTTTTCATTACTAATCCTAATGTCTTAACACTATCGAAGGTAATTAAACTAACTTGAGAACCGTCATCCATTAATACTAATAATTCTTGCAGTCTTCCACTACCATGTGAATAATTTACAGCTGCTGTTGTCAATAAAATCCTAGTACTCGCGTTAGAGGTCATATGACATGAGGTACACGAATTTGTGTTATTCTCATCAGATGATGGTCTTATAGAGTCGACTATGGAATTCTGATTTCTGTGTAACAGCGACTTATGTTTAGAGGTGTATATCTTACAACTTTTACAACCTTTTTGTAAACAGTTAGCACATAATTTTAACACTTACTGTGTTGTATTCGGTCATCAACGTTTAACTGTTTAATATCAGCGTAGTAATAAATCGGGTGCTCACCGTTGCATTTATAACAATTAGATTTCTTGTCCGTTGTGTGGAAAGTCCTCTCAGGTTTGAATTTAGGTTTAACATTGTACTTATGTTCATATTTATCACTCAGTGATTGGAACATATTTGCCCTATTTCGGAGAAATTCCTTTAAGTCACCTACTTTATATCTACTACAGCTCGGCACTAATATAGTTCAACGCCGCGCCGCTATTCTAGTGCACTCCGCTCTATTTCAGGTATAGAGGTGGAAGGGACACCATGACCCTCCGTAAAAACCTAATAAATCGCCATCGGACGAACATTTTGCATCTTTTATGATCCGACCTCTTGATATAACAATAGGTTTCGTTTTATTTTCTCCTGTAAAAATAGCGTTACTAAGTTTATTATCAGGCATTTCAATGCAACTCTTATTACGACCATATTTATAATGATCATTCACTTTAAATGTGTTGTTAAAATGTTAAAGATATCCATCACAAAGAAAAGTTTGTTTATGATGTGACCTAAGTTAATTCGAAACGAACCTTGATGAGGTTTTATATAAGTATATAATGAAATTTCGATTTATTATTCTTATCGTTTAAGAGTAAAAGATTATCATGTCTATACTTTTTCTGCGTTTCTTACGTTTTTTATCAAAGTTAATACCATGGACATTAATGCTTATATTATTATTACTTCTCAACAGTATGTATATCATATAATACACATGGTAAATTTACAATATTTAATTTAATTTCATTCACATGATTTACGTAATTTATAGGACGATAAGCATTTTGATTTCCAGGATGTAATGCTGCAGTTATACACCAAGCAATGCAGACGTTATCATTGTTTCTAATATTTACACACGCCTTTCTTCTTTCCACATCACTTGGTATATATGATAATATATAATCCTATAAGATATACAGGATAATGGTATATAGGATCCTCCTTTCAATGGTTGATATTTATTAATATTAATTAATAGATGTGAAACCACGAATAGTGCCCATCTACTGTCATGCGCTTGACATTTTTACGCTTTTCCTGAAATACCTTCTTAAATAAAGTCTCTATTTCTAGATTTAAATCAATTTTAAAATCAATGATTATAAATCTTGTATTAAATGATTTCAGATCAGCCGTTTGGTTATTATTAATATTATTCTCAATATTAACTACTTTAGTGTAATATCAAGGTTCAATTTCAACGCTTTCTGTTTGTTAAGTTGAGGTTCAACTACTTTAATACACTCAGTTTTATTTAAATTCAAAAAAGTCTCAATATCGTATATTATTATCATTTGCACGAATTTTATAAATTATAATTCGATCCTTAAATGCTTATGAAATTTGTTTGCACTTTTTCATCTGCTGGTTTCACGTTCTATATGTTGTTTTGACTTATTGTGTAATTTTATTAATATAATTTACTTAATATTTTGAATTTTTATTACACTTAATATCACATATATTGCCATTCTTTCACTTTGCTTTATAGGCACTATTGCTTTATTTGTTGTTATGCGGGAAAATTGGTACTGTAGTAGTCTTTGGTCTGAATTCCGTTGTGAGAGCTAGCGTACACTGCTGTGTCATCAGCGAAGAGGACTATGTTTGCGTTAGGGAATTTTGGAATGTCAGAGGTATAAATGTTAAAAAGTTTATAGTGACTCGAAAGCTTCTATTTGTCAGGTAGCTTTTAATGAGGCAGGCAATGTTATGTGGATATGTCTTTCTGTCCAAACTTTACCAAAAGTGTTAAAATTATAGTGTTATTGTTATTATTAAATTATTTGGTGATGTTGTCTGCTATTCTGACTACTTACATAATTGTGTTATGTTTTGATCGTTTGATCGGCTTTGTCTATAAATTTTAGAATGACCCTTTCGGTGACTTTGGCGAGGTGCGGGAGCAGGCTGATTGGGCGGTAATTTATGGGTATGGGATTTATGGGAGAAGTTTTTGGAACTACTACGCCAATATTATCTGGGCTTGGCGCTTGGTGATTTCCCGTTGTTCTTGGTTGGAGTCAGGCTCGACAATATGTGTGTGAGTTTGCAATAGCGGTGCCTGATAGTGTATAGTTTTAAAATTATTTTCATGTTTCTGTTTTTTCTGGCACTTCACCTTGCATACGCTGGTGCACCTGAAAGCTTATCTTCGTAGTGTAGGTGGCACCAGCTAAGTCTGCCCCACTTGTGAGCCTTCGCCCGTTAAAGGCAGCAATAAAGATACAATTAGGCCTAACGGAGCGGAGGCATAGTCGAGAGGCACGACGGAGCGGCGCCCAAATGTTTACATTACACTAAATATGTGTCTCGCCACCCGACCCCGGACCCACGACTTGAGAGCGTGACAGGCACGTGCTACCCGCGTGATTTTATGGGGTCACCCTGTATGAAAGGTGAGAGGGCGTAAGAGAAGGATGTAGGGTGGAAAGGCAGGCTTACCTCCGAGATGATTGGTGGAGCGCCATGAAAGGAAGTGGTGGTACCGCAAGGAGGGTTGTGTGTGGGCGGTACTCACTGGCTTCGAGGTTTAGGTTTTACTTAATAAAGTCAGTTGTTATTTGAAATCCAAGCGATCTACTTCTTCTTCCGAACAACGCGTAGCCAAAACGACAGTTAGTCGTTGGCCTGTAAACCCTTTATTTAAGGAGACGTCCTCGCAGTTGCTGTTGGACCGAACGCGTTTACTGCTTATGAATACGGCCGCCAACTCAGTGCACCGTCCTCCTTGTAATATGTCGTAACAGGAACAATTCTTGGACCCGGCGCGTTCACCGCGTCACCCAAAGGGCCGCCAAAATTGGTTCGCGACATATGGCGACCGTGACAGGACACGGTTATCGTATTTTCGGCAAAGCTTAAACTCACTTACAACTCCACACGCGAATTCATCATATCCTACCACTGAGCGACGGCTGCATCAATTGAATGAAATTCGCGCGTGTATACCTTGAACAGTTTAATGGTGCGCGTGTTCAAGATGTCCAAGCCTGCGAGACGTATCTTTCAGCAAAAACTCAACTCCTTCTTCAGTGCGGCTAAACTAATTGAAGACAGTTTACCCCTTTCCACCATCGATGGATTAAGGGACAAACTCGAACGCATAAACGTAAAGTTTACCCATTTAGAAGAGTGCTCTTCACAGCTCTCGATATGGAAGATGCAAGCGACGACGATATACGAAGTTTGGGGAAGCAACAGGAAAATTATGAAGAAACTTATGAAAATCTCTGCGAGAAACTTAAGGATTGCATCAATGCGTTCGACTCCAGACGCGTCAACTCACCACCACTGCCACGCGCCACGGAGGAGTTCCATACAGCATCCGGAATCAGCGAGAGACCAGCCAGCGTAGCAAGCCTAGAGGGGATGGCTTCACCAGTGATGCATCTTCCTGACGAGCATCCCCGGTCAGACGTAGAAATCCGGCACTCAGGCGCAATGAGACAAGATGATGTCCGCGTTATCCAAGGGGTGGTTACCTACACGACGTAACATTGCCGAAAGCCGTCATAAGAAAGTTCTCTGGTGAGGCTAAGGACTGGGTGCCATTCTGGAGCCGCTTTCGTAAAATACACGACTGTGTACAAATTGAAGATGCGACAAAATATGATTATCTCGCGGAAGCGATGACTCCAAAAACACGCGCGCACTCCTTGGTGCAAGCGCACGTATGTTCCAGCAGAGCATACTACAATGCTATTGACGAGTTACAAGAATTTTACGGCGGATTCGA
Source organism: Weissflogia rhopalogaster (assembly GCA_019419845.2). NCBI lineage: Eukaryota > Metazoa > Arthropoda > Insecta > Coleoptera > Staphylinidae > Weissflogia > Weissflogia rhopalogaster. Next base: position 4,824 of record WSZQ02098311.1, on the reverse strand, counting down.
GATCCAGGTGGACGTCCGCATCAGAGAGCTCGTTAAAATAATTCTAAACGAACACAAACAAGGTGGCGCGAAGAGCACCGCAAATTTGTACGATGCTTTGAGAACCGAATTGGGTGCTTTAGAATCGCTGCAAGTACCTAAAGAGTACTACGCACTCGTGCTCTATCCGTTGATTGAGTCATGCCTGCCCATGAAGCTGATGAATCAATGGGAGGATACCCGATCGCCTAGAGCAAGGGCCTCTAAGGGCCGTTCGGAAGTATTACTGCATAATTTCCATGCCTTGATGGATTTCCTGCAACGTCAAGTCCATAATGAGTTGGCCGTACAACGAGCAGATGAAAGATTTGGACTCCGAGAAGTGCCTCCACAACGCTCATCCGGATCAAACCACCGGCACCACCGACCCCACAACTCCAACCAGCCGCAACAACCCGGGACTGCCAACTGCAGCCTTTGTGAATAACTCACCTGTGTGTGTGTGTTTTGTGATGGTGATCACATGTCGGTAAAGTGTATGCAAGAAATATCAAACAGTGAACGCGTAAGGAAAGCGTTGGATCGCAGCTTATGCACTACGTGTCTTCGACCTGGACATTATGCCAACTTCTGCAGAGGCAGACAACAATTCGGTAAGTGTCCTGGGCACCATCAAGCCCTCTATGTCGAACAGCTGCACCCCAGACGTATTTCTTCAAATGGTGTGTGTTAAGGCCTCCTGGGGCGACAAAGAAAGGAACGTACGCGTGATGTTTGACAGTGGGTCGCAGAGATCGTATGTTCGAGCTGCAGTCGCGAGAGATCTGGGTCTAAAGTGCAGTGGTCAAGAACAATTCATGCATTCTTTATTCGATGGTACCGTAACCAAGTCGCAGAGTCATAATCGTTTCCAATTCAATCTGGGTGACGCGAGAATTAAAGTAGAACTCCTTAGCGAGCCCATCATCTGTGGCATATTACCGTGTGTCGAGATCGAACCGTGGTTTGACGAACTCGACGCTCAACATTTCGCTGACAGACATTGGACGCAATAATGAAATAGATATTTTGATAGATGCAGATCTCTATGGCGATTTGATGACAGGAAATCGTTATAAACTGCAGTGCGGTTTGCACGTCATTGAGACGAGATTAGGTTGGACTCTGATAGATCAGGTACGAAATTATAAACGTAAGGAGTCAGTGGTACATACGGCGTTATCAGTCGACACAACCATCAAACAGTTATGGGAGTTAGATGTTCTGGGCATCGAAAACCCCAAAAGCACTGCTCGCGATCGGAAGCGGAAACCGCGGCAAAAGAACTCTTTAAGAACACCGTTGAGAGGAACATTGACGGACGATATCAGGTGTGTTTACCGTGGTTAGTGGGGCATCCTAGATTGCCCACCAATAGGGAACTCGCGGAGAGACGGCTAGCTACAACCGTCAGAAACGCGTGAAAACAATTTTGAAGCCTACGATAATGTCTTTCGCGAATGGTTGGACGAGGGCATTATAGAAATCGTGTCGAGGAATGCGCCAATTAGACAACTACATTACTTGCCACACCGCCCAGTCATCAAGATCGACAGCGCAACGACAAAGGTGAGACCGGTAAAGGGTTGGGGTCACTGCTGATATTAAAAAGGCTTTCCTCCAGATAGCGGTCCGACCCACCAACCAAGATGCTCTCCGATTTTTATGGTTGAATGATGATAAAATATTTGTAGAATACCGCCATCGTCGAGTTGTTTTCGGTGTGAACTGTAACTTACCTGGGATGTTGAGGTCAGAAGTGACGTGGCACAACGATTTCATCATTGGTGGGAGTAAGTAAGCTTCCTCCAAAAGCTGAAAATTCCACGATGGGTTGGAGGAGCAGAAGGTGCCAAATACACGTTCCATGTATTTTGCGACGCCAGTAAGGTTGCGTACGCAGCCGTCGCCTACCTGGTTGTACTAGCTAAAAGGAGAAGATCAGCTTATTTCGTTATGGCGAAGACACGCGTCGCTCCATTGAAGCCGTTAAGCATACCTCGCCTGGAGTTCATATCTGCCAATATTGGTGCACGCTTGTATAAGTACGTGAGCGAAACATTAAAACTCCAGGTAGACGTGCATTTATTGTTAGATTCGATGACAACGCTGGCGTGGATACAAAGAAGCGAACAGTGGACTTTGTCGGCAACAGGGTAGCCGGGATTCGCCAGCTAACCGACCTTCATAGTTGGAGGCACGTGCCGGGTCGTTCTAATCCCGCCGACCTACCCTCGTGAGGCTGTACGGCAAGCCAGCTGATCGAGGCCAGGTGGTGGGAGGACTGTTTGCCGTGTCGGCGTTTAGCTTGTCGTCCTTTCATTACGCAGGTTGCGCCATTGCCGGCGGATCGATTAGTGCTTATTTGGCGACCCTAAGGGTTGGGTTGAGATTCAACCCTCCTGCCGCTCCGTGGTGGGCTGGTTTCTGGGAGCGGTTAATTAGTGTACTGAAACAATTACTAAGGCGGACACTAGGACGCGCTAGTTTGACTTATGAGGAACTCATTACTGTTCTTTGTGACTGCGAGTCGTCGTTAAACAATCGGCCTATTACTTACGTATCTGATGATCCCGCGGAACTATCAGCCTTAACTCCCAACATGTTCCTACGAGAAACCACTAGTGATACCGTGCTGGATTGCGACATCACATTCGCTCGTTTCGCGGGTAAACGCTCGAAATATCAGCAACGCGTCCGCCAAGAATTACGCGACCGATTCCGCGCGGAGTATCTGGGGCAGCTTCACGTCTGACAGAAAAAGAAGACGTCGAAACCTCCAGTCGTCGGCGAGTTGGTGTAGGTCGGGGATGACAACCAGAAAAGAATAGATTGGCCCCTAGGACGCGTCACGGAAGTCATCACCGGCAGTGATAACACAGTGCGATTAGTGAGAGTGAGAACCGCGAAGGGCCTGTATTTGCGTGCGGTGCAACGGGTTTACCCCCTTGAGTGCGCGACTGACCAAAGTGTGCGCCCCAACAGCAAGCAAATACCTGACCAGGGGACACGGTCGAGGTATGGACGGGTGAAAGCCTCCTGTACGAATGGACATTTAATTGTCTTTGCGATTTTTTTATGTGCTGCCGAAGTGTTTCTGCTTTGTATCGAAATCTAATTATCCCTGTTCTGTTATTTTTACTTTACCTTAATGTACTTGTTTATTCTTAAGTGAAACCATGGTTCACTATTGTTTAATTAAGACTAATGACGCCAAAGTCCCATTGTCTTAAGGTGGGAGAATGTTAAGAACCATGGGTATTATCACTCATCGTTCTACAATAGCGGTGCCTGATAGTGTATAGTTTTAAAATTATTTTCATGTTTCGGTTTTTTTCTGGCACTTCACCTTGCATACGCTGGTGCACTTGAAAGCTTATCTTCGTAGTATGGGTGGTACCAGCTAAGTCTGCCCCACTTATGAGCCTTCCCTCGTTAAAGGCAGCAATAAAGATACAATTAGGCCTAACGGAACGGAGGCATAGTCGAGAGGCACGAAGGAGCGGCGCCAAATGTTTAGATTACGTTAAATATGTGTATCGCCACCCGACCCCGGACCCACGATTTGAGAGCGTGACAGGCACGTGGTAACCGCGTGATTTTATGGGGGGGTCACCCTGTATGAAAGGTGAGAGGGCGTAAGAGAAGGATGTAGGGCGGAAAGGCAGACCTATATCCGAGATGATTGGTGGAACGCCATGAAAGGAAGTGGTGGTACCGCAAGGAGGATTGTGTGTGGGCGATACTCACTGGCTTCGAGGTTTAGGTTTTACTTAATAAAGTCAGTTGTTATTTGAAATCCAAGCGATCTACTTCTTCTTCCGAACAACGCGTAGCCAAAACGACGGTTAGTCCTTGGCCTGTAAACCTTTTATTTAAGGAGACGTCCCCGCAGTTGCTGTTGGACCGAACGCGTTCACTGCGTTATGAATACGGCCGCCAACTCAGTGCACCGTCCTCCTTGTAATCTGTCGTAACAGGAACAATTCTTGGACCCGGCGCATTCACCGCGTCACCCAAAAGGTCGCCAAAATTGGTTCGCGACAAGGACTTTAGCGTCGTCATCTGTATAAGTGTTGCCGTTGTCGATTAGGGCTAGACGCGTATTAAACGCTTTTAAGATTATTTGCCACGAATTCGCCCTAGTTTGATGTGTTTGGGTTCGTTACCATATTTTACATATGGCATTCTTTGTCTTGACAAGGTCGTTAAGAGCGTCTGGAATTGTAAGGTTGTTTGATTTGCTCATTTTAAATGTTGAATGGCGGCTCACAGCGGCGGTAATGACTTGCGGGAATTTGTTTACTTGAATTGAGTTTAGAACTCTGCCTGCGTCGGTCCCAAGCCCGAGTCAAAAAAGAGGAGGGATGGGGGACAAGGCTAGCAACCTACCCCGCAGGTAAATACACTTGCTCAAAGAAACACAGAAGAAAGAAAAACCGGACTGAAAAACGAAGACAACAATGCTAGAAAACGGAAAATCTACTGGAAACAACAACAAAGAAAAAGTGAGGTTAGAATCGCTACATGGAACGTAAACTCACTCAGAAATCGAGCCCACGAAGTAATAGAGAAACTTACAACTCACAAGATCGACATCTGTATAATTTCAGAGACAAAGAAAAAAGGAAAAGGTACGACCAGATATGGCAACTACATACTCTGTTTTAGTGGTAAAAATCCTGAAGAAAGAGCACAGGCAGGAGTGGGACTGCTAATCCACAATAAACTGGAGCAACACATAGAGAATGTAAGTTATATCAATAGTAACATCATCCACGTATCATTAATCATGAATAATGAAAA
>WSZQ02098278.1:0-11520 GCA_019419845.2 Weissflogia rhopalogaster | reverse complement strand
TATATATAAGAATTTCCTTATAAATCCAAATATATTTCCAGCGAAGAATATCCTGACCTATTTATCTTTCGATACCCTATTTTTAATGAATATTTAATTTATATTAAACCTCGAAAATTGTAAAAGAAGTGTATTTTGAATTCTGGAACGTTCATAAAGAAGTATTGTTCTAGACGAGTGAAAACGACTGCTAAGCCCATGAATACTTTTTTTTATTGTATCAGACGTGCAGTTTTATAGTAAACGATATTTTACAAAGTTTGGCAAACTTTTATTCAGTGGGAATTTGTTTAACTTTCGATGTTATGTAATTGAAAGTGTTTTGCGAACTCAAACTAGGTTAGAAGTATGTTTGCCGAGGGTTGTTTCTCTTGGTTGTGACAGTAAAGTAGCGCTAATAATGCGTACTTTATGATAACAATTAATTCGCACCGTTTATAAGTTTATTTACCCTAACTTTAGTTGTAACATTTCATTTACTATTTTATTAATGTTAATGTTGTTATTTTTGTGGAATATTTTCTTTGAGAATATATACAGTTTCTTTTTTCTAAGTAATATTGCATGAAATTGTTCAAAATAATATTTGAAAAAAGTTCGGACAGCAAACAAATTACAAATGCAAAGTCATCACGAAAAATATCGAAGCACACACGCGCGTTGTAAATACTGCAAGACGACGTATCAATTGCGATGCATTATTCAGGAGGAAGCGAGCGCACTGGGGACGGCAGGCGGGCGAGCGGAGGCGGCGGCAGTGTCGAGGCTTTGGGTTTGGGAGGGCAGCGCAACGTGCATGCGACGAGCGCACGAGACGTTCGTTTCGTTCGGCACGTCGACGAAAACCGCTGGTGGAACGGACGCGCGTGAGGCGGGCGGTCGGCGGACGAGTGGGGTCGTTAGGGGGTGGTTTGGCATGAGTGGGTGGCGGTAGGCGATGGTTGCATCCACTGGCCCCGCACGCTTGCCCCCGCATGATACCCGAACGCAACGACGCTGCACCCGGCTTCGACGACCGACTTGAGCCGGTTGGCGCTGTCGGTGCGGGGGTGGCGGCGAACAGGCGGGCGGGCGTAGTGGCGTTGGCGGACGGCTACGGGTGGCACGTTAGCCCCTCGTTTTATGCGAGACACGAGCGCGTGACGCAGCCGATGCGCGCGCGAGAGACTCAAGGGAGGCGACGGTGGCGTGTGCTGGGTGGTGGCGGGCGTCCGCAGATGGTGGTGTGAGGGTGGTATGGTGGAGGCGGCGGGCAAACGACGACGACGACGACGACGTTAGCATTAACGCTCCGCTGGTTGAATGCATTTATGTATGTGTTTGTGGGTGTCTCGGTGTTGGTACACGTCTGGTGGGTGCGTGGGTAGTTGGGTAGGTTCGGTGGTGGGTGTCAGGGGGGTGGACGTTGGACTAGGCTAGACTAGTATTGATCTAGGCTACCTTCACCCACTAATTCGGCGTGTGCGACGTGGAGGGCCAGACGGCCGGCCATCTTCACGTCTTGACTTTATATTGCACACCGCAGTCCGTTCTCACCCCCGCTGCTACCGCCACCACCACCGTAGTTACACGGCACGCACACACGCGACTGTATTGATGCGCATGTTCGCACACATGCGGCGGTGCCGACGTGTGCGAACGCCGGCAGGCAGGCAGCACAGAGCTATACAACGACCTCCTACACTTCTCACCAGCCTGCTGGAACAACCCAACCGCCCCCCTTTCTCGAAAAGCCGTCGCTGGCTAGCGCCGACACATATACCCACGCACACACATACATATATGGACGGGCATATATACACACACACACACACACACACACACACAAACACTCACATACACCTTCACCCACACATACATATATGCAGACTCACACTTCCGCCTCCCACGTCGCCTCCAACGGACGGAAATTCACACGCACGTGCAACGCAACGTCAAATTCAATGAGTTAGTCCACCGTTTTCCTTCCAACCGCCTTCGCGTCCGGTCGCCTTTGCTCCTCCACTCCACACCAAATACGAATGGGGGAACCTACTCACTCTATCTCCTTCTCCCGTCGCCGCCGTCAGAGACGTCGCGACGAGGGAAAGGGGGATAAGGTTTCGGAGGTTGAGGTAGGATTCAGACGCACGTCCTGTCCCACCAGTGCGGACCCTCATTACCGGCGGGACGACGTGCAGGAGGAAAGCCTCACCGAAGCTAAAACGCAAAACCCCGAAGGCGGCTGAACATCGACCTGCCCCAATATTCGAGCAACGGGGAACAAAGGAACGCAGGACTTATTCCACATTCCAGTCGACGGCTCCGGCGGTGACGACGTGCGGGCCGATAGTTCGCCTAAAGGACCAAACGCAAAACTGCATAATTTCATCAGGCGTCGTCTTCCGAGTACTGCCGATGCTTGCCGAACCCACCCACTAGTCTGCTAGCCTTCCACTACCTAAACACAACCTAAGACCACTGCTGTATCCTCATCCACATCCTGTCGGGTGCAACTCGCCCGCATCGCCAAAGCTAATTGGAATCGATTAGCAGGCATTTATTATTGAATTCTTGTGTTTGACGATCCTCGCCCCAAGATTCAATTCTGCAGCAGAATTCTGCTCCTTCGTCGTCATAATATGATGATTATTTCACGTATTTCGCCCGTGTTTTATTTTTTATTTTTGGTTTTTGCGGAATGCCGGACAACAGGAGCGAAATAGAGCCGTTTATTAAAAATTGATCACAGCAGGAGGAGGATGCGAGAATACGGAAATGAGATGTGCTGACCCACAGGACTACCGGCACACGGTGGAGCTTATCGCGTGCGAGAATGCATTTCGGTTAACAACCGCCATAAAATCCACCATTGGATAAGAACCCGCACAGCCTCCCAAGGCATGCATGCACCTGACAAGGGAATCAATTCACGTCAGCCGCGTGGAACACATCACTTGCACCACGCTTTCCTCATCTATCCTTCGGTGCTCCCGGTAAGAATTCCTGCTGAGGCACGTTTTTTCACGGAATTTAAATCAACCCATCAGAGCACATATTAAACTACTTAATTAAATAGTAATACAAGCATTAACTCACCTTATAATTCTTATTGCATGTTTTATCAACTGATCTATTTTTAATTCAAATAATATGTGTTTTATATACTGTTACGAATGAAATACATATGATAATGAATTTACCTTTATATAGCAATATTTATATACTCACCAGTTAATAAACGTGATAAATCATAAATTCAAACTTATTTGTATAAATAAACATATACGACTACAGTAATTCTAGACTGTAATCTTACTAATCATAGTGTAACTATGATATGTCACGTTGATGTAAAATCTTATAATTTGTCAGTCTAGCTTTATATGTCTGCAAAGAAATGTGCAGATCAACGCTAAATCAGATAACATTTATGGAAATTTGTAATGGATAAGGCAATGTATAGTGCTCGTTTCTTTTGAAAATGGTACCAATGTACGAATTAAATACGCGAGCGGTACCACGTAGTGGCAAAATGCGGAACTAAAACGTGATATTGTAGAATGCCTATTCTTGTCCGGATCGATTCCTCATTAAGTAAAGTTTGTTTAAATTTTGTTTTAATTTACGTCTAAATGTTGGGTAATTATTGAGACTTTTTTAAATATTAAGGAAGGATTTGTCAGGTTAATTAATTAATTCGGCCTTATTCTAGTTCTAAATGTGTATTAAATATAGCAAATTAACGGTTCGGTCACTCAAGTTATCGGTCCTCAATTGATCTTGGGAGAGAGAGCGAGCCGCTGCTTGACCTCTCCTTTTATACTCTCCGCCATTGGCAGGTGGCTCCCTCTCCTTCCGGTAATAATTTGAATTTTTTAACACCCGACCACTCCTGACTTAAACGCGTCCTCGACGTTTACACGTAGTCATTTAACCAGCCTGGTCGTCGTTGGTTTCTCTTTGGTCTTCGGTTTCCAATAGAAACTTCCTCTGGCGAATATTCTGGATCGGTCCCATATTCGTCTTCTTGGTTATCAATTACTGGATCTCCATTTGGCTCCTCCATCTCCTCGATTTCAAAATCAGCCTCGAACGTTTCCACTGGCAGTGGATCACTATCAGAAGCATTTAAATATAATTTAAGTTGCGAAACGTGAGCCGTCGTGTTATACATCCGATTCCCATCATCGTTGTTCAAATTTCTCACCCTGTAGGTGTCAGCCGGTAGAACCTCCTCTATGACCAACGGTCCTCGATAGGGTTCTTGGAGTTTTGTTGATTCTCCAGTGCAATTGCTGGACGTTTTACCACCACATTGTCCCCGATCGCGTATCGGTCTCCTCGATATCGGCTCTTGTCATACTTCTTCTTTTGCTGTACCTGTCCCTGCTTGATTTTCTCAATGATCTCCTGGTGTACTTCCTGGGGATCTCGACGTCGAACCTTTCTGCGCGTCACACGCAGCCATCGCTGATCTTCTGCTGGTGGTGTAAAGCCGAAGATGACCTCCATCGGCGTCTTTCCCGTAGTCTCGTTCTCCACTCGATTGATTTGCCCTTCAGCTCGGTAGAGTGAACTATCCCACTTCTGATGTTACTTTTTTAAATATTAAGGAAGGATTTGTCAGGTTAATTAAATAATTCGGCCTTATTCTAGTTCTAAATGTATATTAAATATAACAAATTAAAGGTTCGGTCACTCAAGTTATCGGTCCTCAATTGATCTTGGGAGAGAGAGAGAGCGAGCCGCTGCTTGACCTCTCCTTTTATACTCTCCACCATTGGCAGGTGGCTCCCTCTCCTTCCGGTAATAATTTGAATTTTTAACATACAATGTGTAAAAAATGTCTTTTCCAGAAAACGTCGAGTTTTAGGGTTTTTTTCATATTTCCGGTATTGCCATCATTATAAAACATGCATCAATCGATTGAGAGTTAAAATATCTTCAAACTCTATGGATAGTTTTTCTTTATACTCTATGACTATATGAGAGTTGTATCTAATAACGGCGATGATTTCATTGACAACTTTAATGAGTTATAATATCGGTTCTAAGTAATCAAATGACTGAAACTCAATATTTTTTTGCAAAATACGTTTTTTACACGATGTATATTTCAATAATTATCCATCATTTAGGTGAAAATATGTATATCAAAGCTATATTTAATGGGGAATCAATCCGTACAAAAATGGGCATCCTATAACATGCAGATCAGAAAATATTTTAGAACAAAATTTTAATTTCACCTTTTAGTTCCGTATTTTGCCGTAACATGGTACCAGTCGCGTAGGGTCCTCTTAAGAAAGCAGAAGTATTTAAAAAGATAAATTGTGTTTCTAATGGTATAAATGACACATTTTTAGTATTGCAATCATTTTATTTAGGATAGCATATTATAACTGATTGTGAGTAACGTCAATTCGATATAAAATGCGATTATTAATTATCAAACCAGGTCTTAGAACTGTATGTTTATAAAGAGATTTGTGAACATCACATAACATAATAAGGAAATATATAATTGATTTCATTGATGATTTTCATGTGCCTCCACATTTAATGGCGGATGGTCAATTCATCGAAAACTACTTCATCGTCTCTTTATCGTAGCCAGATAATCGTTCATGCACATCGTTATAAAAAAATTCATATTCAAAGTTGCGAATATAAACAATAACATATTTTATTCAATTATAAAACACCGTAATATAGATACTAATATAAATACAATTATTTTGCACAAACACAAAAAAAGAGTTTGAAAAATGTTTTATGAGAACGTTTTATTAAACACGTATAATGTACATTTCACCTTTCGGCATCTTCAGGTACTGTATCGTCCACTGAAGTTACAATTCTTTTTATACTATTGCGCGGGTGAGTAGGGTGTTCATTAGGAGGTCGATTTGATCATTTAGTTCCTGGTCTGTTTTTTTTTCTAATGGATTCGCGAATGTAAATTGCTTCGAGAACATTTAATTTGTAGCCCTTATTGCCGCGGTGTAGAATTTTTATATTATCAGTGGAACACTGATGGTCTGAATTTATGAGGTGATCAGCCAGAGCTGAGCAGTTGGGGGTAGTAGCGCTCACTCTTAGGTGTTCGTTGAAAAGTTCAGGTCTGGAAATTCCTACCCGTTTGTCCGATATAATGTTTGCTACAATCGTTGCAATTTATTCTGTAAATTCCCGACTCTAAAAGATAATTGTTGGAGTCACCCATTTTATTAATCACTAAAGATTTTGAACAAATGGACAAATTTTCATTGTATACAGGATTTCGTATATTAAAGTATATATCCGTATACGGCAGGTTTCACTGTACATCAATTTTTCATGGCAATATTTATATATTTCGAAAGGGAAATTTAATCCGCATTCAATGAAATAGGTTTTAATAATCCTAGTTTAAATATTGGGCAAACATATTTGATGTAATAAGTATGGGACTGACATTTGAACTACTAATCCCAAACGTGATTGGCATATATTTATGATCAGACGGTCGCTCCTGCAATGTGTTTTATTCACGTTTACACTTTATAGATGATTATAGAAATTTTTAAGTAAGCTTCTGAAACTGAGCCGAGAGCGTACGATTTTTTGCGACGTATATCTCAGGCACTAACAATCCGATATTAACTTTCTTCTTTGCATGTTTGTTTTGTATCAACTAGGATAGATTCGCTATTTCTCATTTTCTTAATTTAACACTGTGTTTTCATTTAAAACGCCGATTACTATATTTCGAGCGATAAGTGTAAACGTTGATGTGAGGAAGTAAAATGCCTCAAAAAAAGGGTCCAACCTAAATAAACCCGTTAGCCGTAACGCATGACGGATATGTCGCAATAAAGCTCCTACACAAATAAAGTAAACGCAAGGGTTAATCAAATATCGTGAAATACGTCGATGTCTATTATGTTGGCCACTGCAAAGCGAATCATTACTTTATATTTATACTATTAATAATTTTTATATTTTTGTAGCACTATTACAAGAACTTTACAAGAATCAAATTGAAGTTGACGTATGAAATATAAATAATATACAAATAAAATATAACTACAAAATAATAAGACATTTAGTTTATTTCAGTTTAGTTTATGTGTTCTTTTAATTTAGCCCAACTCACAATCACTAACATCATTCTATCAAATAATTGAAGGTATTATTCTGTACCAGCGTTTCATTTAAAGGTTACGACAGGATAAATAAATAATATTTTATTCTATTACCTAGAAAACGCTTTCGTATTGACTTTGAGATACTTTCACGATTTGTCTTTCGTCTTTCAGCAACATCAAGTGCATACTATTAATCTGTAATCAACTCTAGTTTTTCTATAGAACAACGTTTCCGGAAGTGTGGGTCCGCACACGGCAGCGGGCTGCAGTCATAGAGCTGGACTGCGGCAAGGCATAATATTTCATAAATTAGTTACTAGGAATAGTGCTAAAGTCTATATTTGTTAAGATAATATTTCAAATGGTACCCTCGTCCGTATCTGGCAAAATTCCAAAAAGTCTCCTACGACCGTTACTATGTCTGTTTCATCAATGTTCCAAATGAACTCTCTATATCCAGAAACCCAGAATTACCCAACAAAAACACAAAATGTCGAAAATTAGTACGTATGAAGTATATGTTTTTTAAAGAGGATACTTCATAAAAAAGGTGTACTCAATTTTTTAAATGAGTATAGTAGGTCTCTTTCTTTTCTTATTTGTACCAATTAATTTTTTTGCGTTGTAAATAAATGTCATATTTTTTATAAGGTGGTTCGCGAAAGATTTTAGTATCTGTTACCGGCCCATAGTCAAAATAGTTTGACAAACGCTGCTATAGAGCATTAATCCATAACTTTGTTCGTATGTTAAATTACTCCTATTTGCCATTAATCCATCCACAAATATGACATATCTAATAAGAGAAAAATATTAATATATATTTATAAATACAATTAGTGTATAAAACAGTTAGATACTCTTAGCTAATATTGTTCTTCTTCTTGTTCATACTCTTCTTCGGAGTACTGACCTTTCCATGGTTAGAGAAATAAATGTTATAAAATGTGAAAATACACAAAAACCGCAAAACAATAGAAAATGTTTACAAATATACTTCCACAGCGTGATATAGGAGCATCCTGGGGATATATATGGGGTGGCAAGTGTGTGGCACGATAAGATACAAAAGATTTGGAATGAAGATTAACAGTGACTATATTTAGACATCATTTAATTCGTGATAAATTGCCTCTTCTGTGGATCAAACATTTTCTCGTTCTAATTTCGCAATGCAATCAAAATTCCGAATATATTTCTTCAATGCTCATGATAGAGGAACATACAGTAATGGTAGAAAATGAGCCATTCGATATTCATAAAAAAGTTCAACGAATGTTCCACATCAAGGATTATGAAATATCATAGCAAATCCTTATACTAAAGGAAAATTTCACATTAAGTTCCTTGTTTTATTATTATTCGTTGCAATGGTTAATGTTCTGCAGAGGTTTCCAAATTGGGAGGTGCACCTTCCTAAGGAGGCTCTTAGGAGTCTCAGGAAAGGCACGGAAATTACCAATAAAACTAGACCAAGAATTTGAATATACATGATTCAGAGGAATCAGAACAACAAAAAATGCTCGAGATGCCGTATTTTACACCTAAAAAGGTGCGATAAGTCCTCCTTCAATGGCTGGACCAAGGAATTGAACGGCAAACCATGCCTCAAAAAGGCATGAAGATAATTTGTAATAGGAGGGCTGTCAAATAAGTATTAAAGAAAGGGAGGCGCTGGTATAAAAAGTATGGAAACCTTTGTTTCACAATATGTGTGATCAATGCAATTGCTTTTTAAATTTAAAAAAATAGCTTCTTTCTCAAGTTAAAATAATACATACATTTCAAATGTTAATAAGAAAAATTAAAATCGAATTGTTAGTTTATGAGCTATACGCCTCCTAAATTCGGCTCGCATTCACCAGTTTACTCCCCAAATCAAGCAAGCGGATAGAAGTTTTACATCAGAAATCATTTTATAAAATATATTTGTTATCATTTTGTTTGTAACAATAAAAAAAGATGTAAATATCAATTACCTTGGCACGTTTCTTCTCAAAACTTAATAATTTCTTTATCAAAACATAAATATGTAATATCCAGACACTGACAACACAACATTAATAAAAATAAATAGATAACTGATTGGGCACGAACACACCAAATACCAAAATACCAGTTTCGATGATAACAACTGACATATGAATCCTTTTACTTAATGTTACCATGCCAACATAATTCCGACTTTTTTGCAATCATATCGCAAAAATGGAATAAAACGTTACAAAATTAAAAAAAAAAAGTTACTTACCAAAAAAATGTAAAAAATCTAATAAAATCCTTTAATTTGGAAGTTATCACATAGAATTGGAATAAAATTTTAGAAAATCCATTTTCAACACAGTCCAGCACTTTTTCAACGCAGTATTATTATGAACAAACAATTTTATGTTAACAGACGAAGTTGTCACGAATGGCAAGTAACTTTTCGCATGGTTTTTGGAGCGATTGCGAACTTTCACTGTAGTATTGAAGCGCCGCAAGGGATGTACGCGTTCGAGAAGTGCGTAGATGACAGTAAGTTTCGCACTGTTGCGAGCTGGTCGCGTTTGAAAGCCCGACTAGACGCGTTTTGCGCCACCGTCCGTTTTTCGGCGTGCATACAAATCGCTCATATGCACCATTCGCACACATGTGTGTGCGGCTGGCTTGCGTTGCGAGGACGAGCGCGCTCGCAAAAATTTCGCGGCGTCGCGCGCGCTTGCAAACTGCTCGGCGGACGGCCGACGAAAGCGGTGCGGTTTCGTCGTTTTTCGTCCGCGCGTGTACCGAAATTCGTAAATTGAGCCGCCGACACCGGGCCTAGCTAGCTTAGAATTCGCGAGCGCACACACCGACTCGCACAGCGCACGCAGTGTGTGTATGCCGGTGTTGCGGTTTCGAATTTTTTGGAGGTCAAGCACGCGCGCTGGCGTTGCGTGACGATATTTGCACATTCGTTAAATTCGCACATACGCGAAATCGCGCATGGTTTGCAACGACAACGGCTGGCGAATTTTGCTTTAGCTCTCAAAACTGTGTCAGGAACAGTGGACTACATCGACTACAACGTAATGCGAAATAGAAATCACAATATTTGTCGGACATTCAATGTTTTTTTTTAACTTTGTTTTACTTTCGTTGGTTTAGAACATCCGAAATTGGCAGAGATTAGGTAATCTGAAAATTGTAGTCCTATAATGAGTTTTGACAAGAATTGTAAGGTGAAGTAGGATTAGATTGGACTGTTTTTTGAAGTGTTTGATGACTATTGAATGTTAAAAAAAATCTCTAACTACTCTAATTCCATTTAAGGTAGTGGTGGCAAACTGATATTCTGTCAAGCCGATGAACTGCCGATCAAGGGACCATATTTAAAAAGTTACAAATATTTGTAATTACATTTTTACAAATAATTATCAAGAATGACACTCAATATAAACTCAAACCTTTATATTTGTAATCATTGCGCAATCTTTATATGTATCTTTAATACTCTCTTATTAATTCAATACATGTTTCCATTTATTCGATTTTATATGCAAACTGATGAATCTAAAAATATAGACCGATTACACGTTAAATAAAACTTAATGATGCCATGATTATTTCATGTTTGTGTTGATCGTATTGAAAACGAACAGCTGTGAGAGGTTTCAGATAAATATTAATGTAATGCACTGTAAAGTATGTACCATAAAATTATGCTATTATTTGGAGAGATTCCTGTACAATATTTTATATTAACCCTTTTAAACCACAAAAACGCCAAAGATAAGTTAATCAAAAAGAATATAGTTATAAAATAAGCTTGAAAAGAATTGCATAACGTTTTTGTAGAGATATTAAGAAATAATCACAAGCAAGCGGCACTCATTTGAATGTCTCGACCATGAGTGGGAATGTTTTTCAAGTTCAAGGATTTCGCCATGCAAATGTCATAAAAAGTCGGTAAGACGACGTCGCAAAACTTTGCAGTCAATAATAATAATAATAATCCGGCTTAAATTATCATCATTTTGTGTAGACATAAACATTACGCAAAATTTGTTATAATATTGTTTAATTATTCATATTAGATTTTCAAGTTTTATTTTCTAGTTAGTCTATAAAAAGAAAATAATAAAATTGTTCTTTAAAATGTGTAATTGTTTAACTGGCATGTTTTAATTTAAATGATAATTGCAAGCACGTTAAGTCGATTGGGCGTATTCGGTTGATTTGCATGCAAAGTGTGTTTATTGTGTGTGTGTGTGTGTGCTGTAGCTAATGAGCCAATGTCACGGCCTCGTCATTGGCAATACGCCATAGTGTGATGCTGTGAGTTAAATATGGACGCGATTGCCTAACCGCAACACTGCATTATTGACTATGACCGACTGTGTTCTTCATCGTGCACCCCAACATCGCTCGTAACTCACCGCGGATG
>WSZQ02098245.1:0-11536 GCA_019419845.2 Weissflogia rhopalogaster | reverse complement strand
TTTATATTAAACTTGAAAATGAAACTTGAAATAATAAGTAAGAAAATGATTTTGTACAGAAAATGATTAAAGTTTTATATATTTAGTTTTTATTTAGTTTTTATATTTAGTATCTTATCGGTTAGTAATTTTATCTTTTTTTTGTTTGATTTTACCGAACATCGACTGCTATGGTCATGAGCTCTATTCAATTATTTTTCAATGCAATTAATCATATTAGAGGCTAACACTACTGATAAGAAGAAGAACTTTAATATGCAACCCCACCGAAACTCGAACCCGGGATCTCATGGGTAGTGGTCATCTACCACACCACTGCGCCACTTGGCTGGACAATTTTATCTTAAACTTGAAAATGAAACTTGAAATAATAAGTACGAAAATGATTTTGTACAGAAAATAATTAAGTATAAAATGATTTTGTCATGAAGAGAAAGTCAAATAAAGTGTAAAGATTGAGGTTGTACACTTGAAAACGCTGATCTTTTTCATTTCACTAAACGCCCGCGACCGAAGACCCATCCGGGGCAAAAGTTTAAGTTGCATGATGACAGGTTGACTCTATATCAAGAATGACAATCAACTATAGGCGAATATTAGTTTCAAATTCGACTAGTTTTCTTTTGGGTTTATTCTTGGACAATTGAAGGGGTTCACTTGAATTATACCTAGCTTCAAATAAGGGCTTGACTAACAAGTCTAATTGGAAGTCGTTTTAACAAGTAACTAACACCTCTAGTACAAACTAGTACTAGAGGTGTTAGTTAAGGGTATCTTATCGGTTAGTAGTTTTATCCTAAATTTGAATATGATGTTAATAAGTACGAAATTTTTTCTGTAAAGAAAATGATGAAGAATAAAATGATTTTGTCATGAAGATAAAGTCAAATAAAGTGTGTAGATTGAGGTTATACACTTGAAAACGTTGATCTTTTGTTGAATTAACTTTGAAGGGCTATGTAGTAGATGGCTGGAAAAGTGCAAGCCAACAAGTGCTAATATAGACGCATCCGAGAGGGCTTGGAACTCATTCGGAAACGCATGGGGAACAGATGTCCTCCACCAAGCCATGAATTATTCAAGTGTGTACGAAACGCACCCCAAAGCTCATTGCTTTCATTCACTTGTGCGTAGCCGGAGCACATTTAGCGTCTATATCTTCCTTTCTTGAATTTTGTTCCCATCATTCTTTTCACACAAGTTTCTAGTTGGCTTTCCCTGTTCTTAAAAGGACCTATTTGTTCTATTATTACATGTATTGGAAGGAAATTTAGTAAGGTCATGGGAAAGCCTTTTGTGGTTCGGATAATGTGAAGATATTTGTATCTGTTAAGAGAGTTGAACGCTGTAAAATAAGAAAGAACTAATAGGGACTGTAAACTGTAAAAGGACATGATTATATTTGGGAGGAAGGTGTTTTAGATAGATGTGGGAATTTTAAAGATACAGTTATTCTTATAAAATTTAGGTTAAGTTATTCGTTTTTGAGTTATAGGATTTTAAAAGTTTGAAATTACTCATTGAAATCGGTTTAGTGTTCGGACCGTGTTAGAAAATGTGGGATATCTTGGTATTCATTCAACGAATTGTCTTGCAAATTTCAGGTAATAGTTTTGAAACATCTCGGTATCTATTAGTAAAAATTAAGTTAGGTACAGATAAACTTTAGATGTTAAAAAATTAAATTAAATCTTGCCAATTCAACTAAATATTGAATATTTGAGATTATTGAGTTTTCCGGTTCTTAATCTTATTATATCTTTCACTGAAAGAATATTTACTGAAGACCAGGGAATATATTTTTTTGCTTTTATAATGAAAAGATATTTGTGTCCCTTTACAGAGTTGAACGCCGTGAAATTCGAAAAAAGATTAATAATGTTTGAAAACTGCCGAATGCTACGATCTTTTCGTATAGTAAATCCCGTTTTATATCAATTTGCCAAATTTGAAAATAAAGTTATTTTTGTAAAATTTATTTAAAGTTAATAGTTTTTGAGTTATAGGTTTTTAAAAGTTCGAAATAACTGATTAAACCCGGTTTAATGTTCGGACCGTGTTAGATAAAGTGGAATATTTTGGAATATATTCATCGAATTGTCTTGAAAATTTCAGGTAATATTAGTGAAACATCTCGGAATCAAGTATAAAAATTTAGTTAGGTTCAGAAGTTTAATTGTAAAAAAATAAAAATAAATCCGGGCTTTCATATTTTCAACTAAATAGTGATGATTTGGCATTATTGAGTTTTTATTTGTTTTTTTAAAAGGTTCACATTGTTTTATTATTACTTCCATTAGAAGAATATTTACTAAAGACCACAGAATTTTAATTTTATTACACAGAGATATTTGTATTACATAAATGTGTTGAACTCTGTGAAATTAACAATAAGATAATAAAGAGAAAAAGATAATTATGTAAACTGTAAACTGTTGTAGGATACGATTTTCTTCTGTGATAATTGCTTTTTTGGATCAATTTGCCAATTTTTAAAATATCGTTGTTCTTGAAAATTTTAGATTTAGTTAATTGTTTTTTAATTACATGTTTTTAAAGGTTAGAAATAACTGATGAAAATGGTTTTAATGAACGAATTTTATTAGAAAACTGGAATATCTTCAAATCTAATCGTTGGAGTGTTTTAACATTTTCAGGGAATAATTTCATCTCGGAATATTTTAGTAAAAAATGTTGTTAATATTTCGTTGTTGTCTCCCTTTGAATTAATGAGCCTTTTACTCTTCAATACTCTTCAATAGTTTATAGCAAAAGAAACTATTGAAGAGTACACTTTTCATCTGTTATGAATAATGTTATGGATCAATTTGATTATTTCACAAATAAAGTTATGTTTTGGTTGGATATACAGACGTTGTTAGAAAAATTGATATACCTCCAAATCAATTTGTTGGATTGAATACAAATTTTCAGAATATATTTTTGAAACATATCTGTGTCTATTACTAAATATTAAGTAAAAATTATTCAATTATCATCAATTATGCTACTAGTATATTGAAGCAAGTAGTGATTAGTTGGCATTATTGGGTTTACATGTTCTAAAAAGGACCTATAGTTTTTTAAATTTTGTTGGTATTAAAAGAAAATGTACTCACGTTCTGAAAATTTGTTTCTTCGGGTTAGGATAATGCGAACATATTTGTACGTTTGTATAAAGTTGAGCGCCCTGAAATTAGAAGAATAAGAAGTAAAGAAGTCTGTAAACTGTTGTTGGATACGATATTTCTCTGTAAGCAATTAGAATTTAGAGCAATTTGACAATTTTAACTCCAAAGTTATTCTTTTAAAATGTCGTTTAACTTAATAGTTTTTGAGTTATTTGCTTTTAAAGTTTTGATATAACCTATTGAATTGAATATTCAAGTGTTAGAGAAAAATGTGTATGTTTTCAAATCTATTTCTGTGATCGACTTCAAATTTTCAGGATATATTTTTGAAACATCTCTGAATCTAATAAGATAATAGATTTTCAGCTAGGATAATGCAAAGATATTTGTATCAATTAACATGGTTAAACGCTCAAAAATGAAATGATAAAATAGAGTCGGTAAATTGCAGAAGGCATGATTTTTTCTTGGATTAAGTACTTATTAGAATTATTAGACGATTTTAAAACAAAAGTTATTTTAATACAATTTCTGTTAAATTAATAGTTTTCGAATTATACTCATTTAAATGTTGAAAATGACCGGTTAAATCCGATTTAATATACAAACTTTTTAAAATACGAACTAGAACAACTAGGATATCTCGAAATCTATTAGTAAAAAATATGTTTAAATTAGAAAAGGCTAAGTTGTTAAAAATGAAAGTATAAAACAACCATGGTATTAATATATTCAAGCAAACAGTGATTAGTTAGTACGGTTAAATGAGGTTATGCATAAAGTTTTCAATTTGATGCGCAACATCGGCTATAAATTGATACAACGCCAGCGGGGGACGTTTTAATAATTGTCGCTAACGTTTCGCGGTCACCCCCCTCCCGCTGATGAGCCCTGCTCCTCACTAGAACGGGGTATATATTGTCGCGTTAATTGAGGGGGCCGGATTGCGCGTACCCGAGAGATTTCACTCAATTTACACGTCGCAACAACGACACGATACAGCTCATTGCACATTTGGTTACGCGCTGTGAATAATGTTCCAACCCCATTCCTCCTCGACGCAACGTCGAAAAAGGGGCCAACATCCATCACCCCCTGAAACTACAGCAATGCCCGCCGACTATTTACTGTCTATTTATTACAGACGCAATTAAATTCGGCATCAGTCGATTAGTAAAGTCCGAAGATGAAGACGATGCTCCAATGAATAACAATAATGAGTTGTCGAAGATCTACGGTTCGAAGGTCAGTGAGGACATGACGAATAGTGGCGATGAGTTGGGATCGCCGAAACGATGGGATCATATTCGGCCGTCGCCGAGTACGTCACCGGAGTTGGAAGTGGACTCACCGCCGCCGTCGAGAACTAATTCCCCCCTGCCCCCATCGCCGCATCGACCGCCGTCGTCGATCCACTCAGCGACGGATATACCGGCGAAGAGCAGTTCGCCGCTGAAGAAATCCGAAGCGTTTTCCGTAAGTGCATTACTCCGACCCGACAATCATCCCAAGAGTGGTGGTCCCAAGCCCGCCGACCAGCTGTATCAGGAGACCATCTCTGTGACGCGCTCGTACCTGTACCCCCCGTTCGCCGAGCTGATTCGCGACGCGCAAATCAAATCATCCGCCACGCCGCCCGACTACAACGCCTTCCTACCGAGGAACTTTGTCCACCCGGGTCTGTTGCCGCCGACGTTCTACCCGCCCAAGGATGGGGGAGGTGGTGGCGGCGGTGGTGGTGGCGACGAACGCTTTCTACCCACACCGACATCGTTGTATTTCAGCGCTGTGGCGGCGGCGATGGCGAGCGGTGGAGGTGGTGGAGGTGGCGCGGGTGGTGTTGGCGGACAACAATCCAGCGGTGGCGGTGTGCAATCGACGCCCTATCCCACATCGCCGCAATCGGATGAATTATTCAGACTACGGCATCACATAATGAACAACACCGGCGGCGCCATCCATCCGCACCATCATCACCTGTTAATGCGGCCGGGCATGATGCCGTTGGGGGACGTTTACTCGTGCATCAAGTGCGAGAAGATGTTCTCGACGCCGCATGGGCTTGAGGTGCATGCGCGACGTTCGCATAACGGGAAGCGTCCCTTTGCTTGTGAACTTTGTAACAAGACCTTTGGACATGAGATTAGTCTCAGTCAACATAGGTATGTATACTACTTTTCAAATTACCATTTTCTAAAACTCTTTGGAACGACCTGGAATCATCTTTTCAATTCAAACCAATACAATTCAAAAGATCAAATTTTCTTATAAATTTTGATCCTAGTTTTACTTTACTTCTTTTTATTTGAAATATCTTGAAATATAATCCTTGCCTGACATTTTCTTCAGAATTCAACCAGACCCCTCTCCACTTCTTAGTCTGATATTTATGGTCCCCTTTCACTTTTTAGGATTAGAATCAATTATTCGCATTAGATTGTCGTTTTTGGCCACCCTTTAATCGATATCAAATCATTAAAATAAGTGTTACAAAAAATAAGTGGTTAGGTTAGGTGTTTATTCGAGTTATTAGAGTTTTTATTCAAGTTCCTGGAGAATTACTATGAAGATCAGGCTAACTATGTATTCTTAGTACTTTCTTAGTACTTCGTGACTTAGTAGACCTAGAATTTTTTGTTACTGCAAATCTGCGACTTTAAGTAATAATTATATTCGTTCCTGGCACTTTGTCCGGTATACTCGTAAAATTCTAGGTCCCTGTCCTATACTACTGATATTATGAGTGGGAACATAAGTGGGAATAGGAGTCGTACCTGGGAGAGGTCCTAAGAGTGTGACTAAGAGTGAGATTAAGGGTGGAACTAAGAGTGGGACTAAGAGTGAGCTTAGGAATTAACCTAAGAGTCCGGAGTAAGACTAGGATCAGAAGTCGGACTGCGGATAGGAGGGAGACAAGGTCTATAACTGCGACTAGAACTGAAACTAGAAATAGGACTAGAACTGGGACTAGTAGAATACTGATACCAAAAGTAGACTACACGTCGGACTAATAAAGGGTTTAAGAGTGAAACTAGCAATGGGGCAGTATGTGGACCTGGGTTGTGGAACTAGAAGAGGGACTATGTCCGGGACTAAAAATAGAAGTGAGCCTGGGACTATTAGTGAGATTAAGACTACAAGAGAGACTAAGAAGAAACTAGAAGTGACTCAAGTGGGAACAGGAAGTGGAACAATCAATGTGACTAAGACCGGGACTTATACTAGAACTTCAAGTGGCACTAGGATTGGCACTACGATTAAGATATTAGGATTAAAAATAATAGGACTAGAAGAATAGAACTGAAATTAGTAGTAGGATTAGTACGGGAAAGGAACTGAGACTAAGACCGAGTAGGTCTAGAAATGGGATTGTGATTGGGAGTAAGGCTAGTAATAGGACTGGAATAGACACTATCAATTGAACTAGATATGAGCAGGATATAAGAAGGAGTGCCAGGGTTAGAGTAGTTATTGCGAATTCATACATTTCAATCATCTAACTGATCTGACTGAAGTAATCTATATTCGTTCTTTAGAAAGCCCTTACACTGGTATTGACAGTCCTCTCTTTCTCTACGATCCGTAAACTTCCTATTCACAAAGCAGATAAAAGTCTGCTTTTCTCTGATGTTCTTAAGACATGTCTACAGTGACTATTTTATAAACTCTCCTCCAAAACTTTTTAAGTCAGGAAAGCTATCTTTACCTTTGAAACAACTTTCCCAGCGTCCTCCAAAAATAAAGTAGTGATCACTCCATCTCCTCCTTTCTTCTTAGACCTTGGTTCTGGCTTGAAAATCCATTGAAAATCAAGTTACTCTATTCTTCTGTATTCATAGTCATCTTATCTCAAATGCTCCTAAAGAATAATCTAAAGGGCAATTCCAATGATTCACTCTCCAAATAATTCCACCCATCTGACCTAGCCCACAGACTTAAAATAACACAACCTTCATTATACCATCTTTCCCTCTGCAGAGCGGTGCACAACGTAGAAAAAGTCTTCGAGTGCAAACAATGTGGCAAGTCGTTCAAGAGGTCCTCAACACTATCTACGCATCTGCTGATACACTCGGACACCAGACCCTACCCGTGCCAATTCTGCGGCAAGCGCTTCCATCAGAAGTCCGACATGAAGAAGCACACGTACATCCACACAGGTTAGTCTCTAATAAATCCTACCCAATAAATTAGACCCAAATAAATGTCATCGTCAAATTTAGTAATTAAACCTCGTAACGAGTGCACTCTGCACTGCGGGTGATTTACAACGTTTACAACCGTCGGCGATGGGAGAATTAAGATCCAGAGGCGCTGCGGCGGCATAAATCACGCGACAAGTAATTGATAATTTCTGAAATGATATGAATTGGGGATGGGTCGGGAGAAGTTGGTTTGAATGGGTTGGAATGGTTCGAACGTGCGCACGCCTAATGGACGAACGCAATACTCGTGTGACGCCGGGCCGCGTACTTAAAATATATTACAATATATAGACACCAATTGAAGGATTGCATCCCGAGGGTGCTGGTCTAGAGGATTGGGGAGGTAACTCTAGAGTCCGGTAGGAGAGAGTGCTCGATGGAAGCGCGTGAGAATACGTTCACGGAAGCGGCGGGCGGAGATTACAATTCAATACTAATATAATTATCATTATTGGCTTTGGTAATCCCATTCATGCTCGTGTTGAATGAGGGGAGGATTTTTGATCCTATCTGTAACACGACACCAACCGAAGGCACCCTACTGCCAAAGTGAGCACGTGTCGCGAACCTCATCTCATCTAGAAATGATTTTTGCAATTAAAACAAACCGGAGTGAAAAAGTCGGAAAGACAAAAAATAGTAGGAATCGGCTTTTTTTCGGTGTTAGTCAGGTTCGGTGTTAGGGTCTCTTTATATAGAATGCGAAGCGAATTGTGAGTTCTGTAGTATGAAAAATACCATCTTTGGTTTTGTAAGTGAAGTGTTATAAACTAGTGTGACATTGAAAAGTAGAAGAATAATCAGGTATTCATAGTCGTTTCCAATTTCTAGTCCTTGGATATTTTGTAGGTACTCATCTAGCGACTTAGTATTCATAGTTGTCTCTGGGATGTATTTAGACTGGTCATATTTATAGTAGTTACTGGCCATGAGTACAACACGAAATTATGAGATTGTAGAGAACACGCTTGAAAACACCACAAGGTTAAAAATCCTGAAAAAGGGGAGGGTTGGGCGATAGACTTGAAACCTATTCCCGAAAAAAGGAACTGCAAAGAAACCGAACGGCGAGACCGGATCCAGCGGAGAGAAAGTAACAAAGGCCAAAGCCCACAGCGTGTGGCAGTTCCAGAACTATATACTTTCAAGGTTATGTAAATTATGCGAATTATGTGTATTAATCAGGACATTAACCAGGACAGAGATTTAAAGTGAGACTAGTAATAGCGCAGGAAATGGAACTAGGAGGGGACTTTAGACTGGAAATAGAAGTCAGATAAGGCATGGAATTAGGGGTAAGATAAGGACTAAAAGTGGGGCTAGGACTAAGACCAAGGAAAGGGGCTAAGACAAGAAGTGACAAGAAGAGATGTTCTTGAACTATAAGAGAGGGAAGGGTAAAATATTTTGAATTCGACTAGAGATTTAATAATATGCATACTGTATCTCGACGCTTTAAATAACTCTTGCCAATACCAAGTTGAAAGGTTTCAGGGTTTCCAAGGAAAGGCAATGAATACCAGACTAATACCAGTCACTGAAGTTTTTGTGACACCCCTACTTCAATTCTTACTATTGGACTCTGAACTGATCAGTAGAACTCAACTAGACATTATTAGTGTTCATAGTCCTTTCTAGAATGTATCTAGATGGATCCTTTTTAAACTATAGGTTTACAATGATGACCAGACTTATTAGGATAGGAAGTCTCCAGGAGATGACTATGACTTTGATCTGATCAGTAGGCAGTTTACTAAAGGTCTTAGATATAATCCTAGAGTTCTATATAGATGAGATCTTAAAAGGGTCTAAGAGAGCAAACGTAAGAAACATTAGCAAATCGTTGAATCGCTTGTAGACACTTATCTAAATATTATTAGTGTCCATAGGCCATTCTAAGATGTATCTAGACGAATTCTCTTTAAACTTCTGGATTACAATGATGGCAAGACCACCTCATGAGACTTAGAAGTCTCTAGGAGATGATTATGAATACGTGTGTATATCATATTGTAACTTCCCTTCTTCGATCCTTACTTTGCTGTTTCTGATCTGGTCAAAAGCGTGTCCACTAAAATAGGTCTTAGAAATCATATGTCTTTCTATATAAAACAGGCCTTAGAAAACCCAATGAAAGCTGGCATAAGAAATGTTAGGAAAACGCTCAAGCCAATTTCCCAAGCTACAGATGGAGATGAAAATGGAAAAAAGAAAATTAACGTGAATGCTGGAAAGGTGGAGGAGGAGGATGAAGTGGAAGAAAAAATGCTACGTGCCCGTCGTTTTTTAAGGCGACACAATCAAAATTACCCTTCGAGAAATGCCAGAACCCGGTAGGCTATTCCTGCACACGAAAAAGGGGAAAACTCCAGGAGGGGTTGGCCTCTCTTCGTCGGCCTGCTCCACTCTCTCTCCCACTCTCTCTCTCACACACTCCGGATCCATGACAGCAATTTTAAAAATGGACTCGCACTTTTTTCGCGCTCGCTGTTAATTGCGAAAAGTCTGAGTAATAAGAAGCACTTCGGATACGCGGAGACGTTAATTGATTCGGTGACGCCCCGGAATGACAACACGAAACAATGGTAAACGTTTGCAAGCTTAGTCGCCTTTGCACTGTCACTGATTAACTGTTTACAATATAAACAAACGTCCATACTCTTTCTCGGCATTCGTTTTGAAAAAAAAGTCGCAAAATATGCTGATTAATTAAGGCATTTGTCCAGCGAAAACGTGACCTTATTCACTAATTCTGTTAACCTTCTCTAATTTTTAAAGCTTATTAAACTTTTCAAGTGCCTGCGACTTCGTCAAGAAGAGCTCGTCAACAATGATTGCAATTGTGATTATTAATGACGCTTGAAGACATTAATATCGTGTAATAAATCAAAAGGTGATGCGGTGCGATGGTGGGAAGTTGGTAGGAAAGGTCTTATCTTATCCGCAACCCTTTTAGCGAAAGGGTGCTACGAGGCAGAAGCGAGTGATGATCTCAGCCTATTCTGTTGGTTGTCGGTTGTGTAGCGCTAAGACGCTGTGGCGTGTTATTAATTGTCGGCGTGGCTTACCAGTGAATTATTCACTAATTAGACAAGGCGTAAGCGCAAACAGCGAAGGGGGTATTAAACTCGCTCGGAAATGGTGGAACTAACCCTGCGGTTCGCAGAAACCCCTTCCAAGTTACGCAGCAGCTTATAGAAGCTGAACCAAAACAGAACCATTAATGTCATTGTAAAAGTTTAAATTGTCAAAATTATTACGTTGAAGCTTTATTTTTGTTTAAGTGCTTTGAATTATGTTTTCGAAACATCTTAATATCAACCGCTCTGAAGTTAACTACAAAACCTAGCTACAAAGAGTTAACAATAAAAGAGTTTTATTGTTATTCATGGTCATGTTCTTCAAAATTAAAAACAAAAAGATTGGATTAAAAAAAAAAACGGAAATTAGCCTGTCTCTTGAGTATATACATTACACCCATTTAAAACAAAGAAAAATTAAAACCGATTTTTTAATTCCTGAACTATACTCCGCCAAAATTCGGCTCGCATTAACCAGTTTACACTCTGACTCTACTTATTTTTACAAATTTTTAAAGTAAAACCTTTATTTACATTAAAAATAAGAAATCGGATTTTTTCAAATCTAAAAATTTTATAACCTCAAAAAGAATAATACAAAGAAGAGATCAAAACAACATATGCAAGACTGATTCAACGCACTCGACTACTCGAATACCCAGCGCATATTCAGACGAGACAGTTGTTGGAGTGCAGTTAGATGATCATGGTGTATTATTTCAATGAAAGACTGTAATAAACAGGATGAGGCAGGAGTGGGCACGCGCACCGGCCGACACAGAGGCGCATAGGGGTGCTAATAAAATTAAAGCAGCAAATGGCCCCCGCACGCCAACATCACGCCACATGCTACCAGAAGCTAATAAAAAATATACTAGTGTGCGTCTGTGTATGCATGTGCTCCCATCCGAGAAGAGCCACCACTTGTACGCGCACAACACTCAAACACTCACTTGACTAACAACACCAACTCACACTACGCGTGACGTCACAATAGATGCAGAGGATAACGTGATCACCACACGCGAAATGATCGCATATTGTATGCCAATAAATTAGCTTCGTGGTGGTAGTTATATAATTTGGGTTAAAATTATATTATATTTTACTGCTTTTTTTT
>WSZQ02098244.1:41960-54568 GCA_019419845.2 Weissflogia rhopalogaster | reverse complement strand
TATATATATATAAATAATAAAACGAGTCAAATTTGGTGATATTATGTAATCTTAACAGAAAATAAATTAAGTGATACGAATATATGATATTACGCATGTCAGCCTCTTAATTTGTAATTTGTTTGAATATTCCTAAGTTCTATATAATTTTCGTGTGATTAACAAAAATTCCTATTTTTATATCACATTATCGTTTTATCAGTGTTTGCCTTTCGTGTTGGAAGCTTATTTGGGTGTCCCCTATATAGACGAAGGCTCGAGGGTAGAGAGAGTGGCGGGTTGGCGGTGCGCTCTTGAATTTTGGGTCGGTCGTCGACTTGCGCAACAGCCGCGCGTGGCCGTGCACTTGTACATCTAGGAGACAGCAAGCATGCGCCATATCGGAGAATGCCGAGCCGCCAACGCAAAGAGTACAAGGACGAACGCAGTACGCACTCGATACGCTCGAGGACGAACTGACGACGAACCTGCCCCGTTCTCGTCCCTGCGGCGGCGTTTATTTTTGGGGTAGTGCGGAGGCGGCCGAGCGAGCGACAGAGAGCAACGATGTACACGCGCAACGCAAACGCACAACGCCACCGCCAACACTGCCGAAATCGAAAGGAAAAGTGAGGTCGACGACCCGCGGCTGCCTGCGTGCTCGTGTCGCCCATTACGTAACACGTGCCCGCAGGACGCGGCGCAGGAATACGCCCTATATAATGCTTGCTTTCTGGCACGCATCCACCAAGCGGTTTCGCTTTCACCCGCGTCGCCACCACACACTCATATGGCCGCCATGACAACATAAACAAAACGACGATAAAAACATATTTTTCGCGAGAGTGTAATCTTCAAACGAATTAGAAATTGGGTCACGGCCGACCTGCGATTGGAGGCTATGCGAAAATTCGGCTACGATAAAACCGCAACGCGAGTGCCGACGGAAACAATGTTTACGTTTCGAAATTAGTCAAAATTGATGAATTTACTCGACGTTGGTAATCGTTTCGCTTTCCTAATTATTGGACGGCATTAGTTACACACGGCGATAGTTATTTGCAACATACGCTACGTTTCACCATCACTAACATAGGACATGTGGAAACAGAAATCCAATGCGCAAATAATAATAAAAATCAAAAAGCTAATACTTGCCACTGACAATAATAACTCGTGACATGCGTGGTGCTCATTTAAACTTAATTGCAACTTCCACATGTCAATTTCAAATCAACAAAGCCATACTATTCCTAATGATTTTAAAGGTTAAATTCCAGAATACAAAAAATAGATTTACATCTAATTATCTATAGCACAAATTATCTCTGGAACAGAAGATAATCTCATGTTTACTTCCTAGATATTTTCATCACAGAAACATAGTCCTAAAAGTCATAGAAGTTTTTACCCTACACAATCAACCACTCAAAGATATTGATTTATATTCAACGATAGAGAAATTTTGGGTACACGTGTGGTTGTGTTGTGCACGAATAAGATACAAGGAAGCATCGTCCCTTTTTCGTCGAGGTCGTTGCTCTCCCAAAAACTCCAAGCTGCTACAAACTGCAGGTTCTTGACACTCTTGGTTTCCTCATACTGCTAAAACTACAAACACAAAATGTTGAAGCGACCAAGCAGGCTGCTTTATTCGATTAGAATATGAATGATTACGCGTTTCTACTACCAAAGAACCTACGCTGGGAGCCGAAAATTTAATGGGATTTAATGTCCTGCATCAACAACGCGCTTACGAATTTCTAGATTGTGCGTCCGTGCATTTGGGAGAAGTGTTCACACACCGCATCCACATCACGCGTAGTTGTGACCCACGAATATAAAAGTTCTTTGAACTCTACTAGATCAGCATGCAGTTGAGATGATAGCACTGCAGGTCTCCGAATATATCGAACTGGCGCTTTCCAAACGAAAAATAACGCAGTGTGCTGCTACAAGTTTTGATTTTATGTTATGTTTAAGATTAGTCGGTATAGACTAAATACAATCAGTTTAGCTCAAAATACGATGGGAACTGTTTATAAATTATGTAATTTGTAATTTTTCCTGGTGATTTTTCTTAGCGCGATGTGATCAGGATTAGATTAGTTGATTCTGAGTCGGTTTGTGGTTTTAATACTTCTAATCACTCCCGTTTCGTGTGGGCTACACAAAAAAGGCATTCGACCTTATTGATCGTGGGTTCGCTTTTTGGGAGGATTTCGGAAAGCGCTTTCCCGTGGGCCTCATGCGCGCCGCGGCTGGTTACGGCGTTGCGACGCGACCAGCGTACGCATCGCGGGCGCCTCGGTGGCATCCGCATCGGGGCCAACTCTGGTTGTTGCGTGCGAGGGGAACCCGAAAACACGGCGAGCAGAGAGGCAGGCTGCCTGCCGACAGGGCCGATGAACCCGAAAATGCGTAGCACGTGTAAGTGCCCTGCCCTGCTAGCTGCCAGCACTTGCTCCTGCCGCCTGTGCTTGTTTTGGCTGCCGAAGAGACGTTGTCGATCCCGGACGATGCACTGCCACGTGCCGTTTACCAACACTAAAAATCGCAAGAGTGATCCGCAATACATTATTTTGTAGGGTCAAAATCAACTAGTTTAATAATGTTCACTTGAAGTTAACATATAATCTACTTCTAAGAAGGGTAATTAAATTTGATAAATATGAATGTTCGAGAAATTAATATATACAACAATAGTTTAAAATTAGAGTTGGGAAGTGTGAGGTTTCCAATGGGATAATTAAAACGCGCGAAAGAAGAAATGCACAACTGCTAATGCGATGCGTATGCACGTGGAAAGAATTGTGCGGTTCTCGACCTAACGACCTAGAAACGCCGCCGCCTGCGGATGGTTAATAGTCATAGAATAACCAAGGCACTTGTGACTTGTGTGGCTAGCGGTTGCTAGATATAGATAGCCACTGTACCCACCGGCTGGTGGACCTATATTCTCACACCATGATTCGATCCCTTCTGGTTATAATTAATCAATTCCTGATTTGAAAAAGTATTTTGGGACCGCTTCTATAAATCTATTCCCAAATAAATCCTCAAAAGTTGCACGACTTTTGGGTTTTCGAACATTTATGGGGAAACAATTTACTCTCTCATACATTGCAACATAATGATTATAACATTTATAAATTGCCTCATACAAAAAGTCTAGGCTGAAATTTGATGATTAGAACTTTTGCATTTCAAAAGTCACAGAAAAACAACATAATATAATACTGATTAGAACATACTACTACTGCCATTACACACGTGGAGCTAAATATAAAAATCATAAGCACGCGTGCAGCACATAAACACTGCAATTGCGCGCTGCTTTTTGCGTTCATTAGAATAAAACCCCCTTCTCACGGAACATTATTGAACACGCACACATATAAGTCGCACATGGTGTCCCTCTATGTTTAGCGATTTATTTTTCATGAAATTGTGGCGAATGACTGCAAACGGGCACGTTCCAAGGATGCTACTGTGATTTCGTACATAGTACTTTCGCAGTCGTGCCTTCAATTGGACACGTGTCGAGTAGAGAGAATGTATAAAAATTGGAGGTGACATTTTTCGTCCGCAATTAAGATGGTTGTGGAAATCAAAATATGCACTTACGTTATCAGTCTGAAATATTGGTAAACACCTACTGATTACCTTCTGATTAATATAATTATTAGTAAATATTTGAGTAGTGCTAAGATTTACTAGTGATTTTGTAAACGAAACTTCAGTTACGCAATAACACGCATTAAAATCACTTGGTGTTGATAGGGCATGCGCTGGATACCATCATTTTCTAAAATAAGCAAAACGCACATTCATTGACGTGATTTTCCGTTCGACAATTTTAAATATTTTACATGGTGCGACATCTATTGTAGTCATACTAAACTAGTTACTTCTATTTGAACATTCAAACAAAAATCTACATTTATAGTGTTTACATATTCCTTTTCATATAATACCATCTTCATCTTAATAGACAAATTAATTCAATGACAATATCTCTACAGAGGGCTATTTTGATTGACCAAGGAGGCAATTCGAAAATTGACTCATCATTGCTCATAATAGCAAATTGCCATAAATAAATATTATTAAATAAGAAATATTAGTTCTTATTTTGTATGACCGTCTGGGGGTTTGACGTTGTGTTCCAACTCCCTGAAGTAACTAGAACCTTAACTATTAAAAAAGGAAATTGTCTCCTTCAAGTAAAAAGACCCCAGAGAATATATAAAAATATTACATCTGTGCTGAAAACTTGAAGTAGTTTACAATGCCAGCCAGTAATGGTGGGGGCAAATATCAAATTGCCACGGGTGGTGTGAACAGCGAAGTCCGCAACATTTACTGTTGGCTCAATCAGCTTAAAACAATAGAAGGTATGTCCAGGATTTAACCATAAACTTCAACTTTAAAGTTGCAACAGGATTAGTATAAAGAAGTTGCAGGTATTTTTCGTAATTATATTGCACCAAATAAGCGATAATGCATTGAACATTTCATGAATGCTTAAATATATATTACAAAATTTACAATGTATTTCTATGGATTCCAGTTATTAAAGCATAAATTAAACAAGAAAAATGGCCATATATATACAAATAATCATTTAGATCAACTACAGTGTGTTACATTTATTGATTCGGTTTTAGACCGAATGAGAAGGTCATTTGATTACTATCGACGTTGATGATCACCTACTTCTTACAAAGTATTGTTTCCATTTCATGTACTAGCAATACCACATGTAGATCGACTGTATCAGGTACCATTTAGATATTTCGAGTGATGCACTTCCATATGCACGTCTCTAGTGTAATAATACTTCCTTCGTATCGGTTGTATTGCCCTGCCGTGTAGGGCTGAGCAATTCCTGTCTATCGCGTTCACGTTCCCTCCCAGGTCGGAAAGCTTCTAACAGAGCTTCCACACGTTCTTCAGTGGGACCCCAACGCTGCTGACCTGCGGCGTTCTGTAGCCAGGCGATTATAGTTGCATGTCCAATGCGAACATTTATTTCTGATCTAAAATATAAAAAGGAGTCAGGATGAATGCTAGAATATTTTTTTTATATAAAACTATATATAAAATAAAACCTACTTTGTTAGAACATGCTGAAAACCATGTCTGAACTCGTGTTCGTAGGCAGGTATCGTCACCTGTTTACGCTTGAATTGACTCTCCTCCAGCCGCTGTATGCCTACGGGAGTTGGCTCCCTGTAGTCCGGCATAATAACTATAAAGCTTAAAGGATCCGGACTTTCAGCGAGCAAAGTCTCCATATGATTAACAGCGGCTTCAAAAAGCTCTTCGCAATATGGTGGATGTACTTGAAAAGATCCGGAAACGGCCTTCATTTGCAAAAAAGGACCACGACTACCAAAGTACGAATCGCAGTCTGGGAACGCCGAACAGTATTGTTTGAAGTAGCAGTTGAGAGGAGAGGCAAAACATTCGAAAGTAACATCAAACATTCGATGTAGACATTCAAAGACGGGGATTGGTAGAGCTGCCTGGGTGTACTGAACATCTGCGCTTGCATTAGCCTGTGATGGACTCACTCCCAAGTAGGTAGAATATCGCTTTAGAAGTACCCACACTCTGGGTATAAAGAGTTCAAATTTCTTATCGTCGAAACAACTATGGCGATAGAGATGTTCCTAAAAACATTCAATCTATTGAATATCT
Source organism: Weissflogia rhopalogaster (assembly GCA_019419845.2). Classification (NCBI taxonomy): domain Eukaryota; kingdom Metazoa; phylum Arthropoda; class Insecta; order Coleoptera; family Staphylinidae; genus Weissflogia; species Weissflogia rhopalogaster. Next base: position 48,883 of record WSZQ02098244.1, on the reverse strand, counting down.
TTTCACACATTAGAAAGTAGATAAGCAGGTACTTACTAATTTTTGTAAATGAGTGCTGTTAATAGCAAGTGTATCACCCTGAAATCTTAGCAATGCCTGATCGCGATCCGGCACGTACTCCACGGTTGGTAATCGAGGACATGGAATAGCAAATTGTATAGGATAACACCACACTTTCCTGGTACTGTTATTGCTTATAATAGGTTGAAGTTCCATTCCATGTTCTTTGAGCAACACGTTGGATTTGTCTCTAACTTTTTTCGCATATTCACTGGATAAATTATATATCTTCAAGCAAATTCCTTCTACTGATGATTTTACCTGTAGAAGAATATTTATATTCTAAATATATTTTACTGTATTCAGAACATATGAATTCCCTAATAAATTCTGTGAATGGCCCGATATATCAACAGCACGCGCGAGTTTGACGATCCGACATGTGAAGAGGCCAACTAGCAAGAGGGTCCGTGGTGGTCATAGAAGAGCCTGATAAGGCGTGAAACGTAGTCTGTGTAAGAGATCCTGTTACCATTTAATTGAACATGATACTTATTGGTACTGAATGTATCGAAATTGGAAAATATCGATCCCAAAATGAAGAATGAAAGTAAATACATCGAACAAAAATATCGATACATTTTACATCCCTAGGCCGAACACACCAGTTGCGTCGTGCTCCATGACACTACCTTTCACAGACTACGAACGACTGACCGCAATACGCTTCTCCAGGACTGCCATGGGCCTCCCTGCTTAAGGAGAAATACCACCTTCCCTCACATGTCTTTGAATCGTCATATGCAACAATTTATGACTACTGTATACACTTCAACAAAACCTATAAAACTATGTGGTCAACTAGGTTATTATTTCTTCTTTTTGGTATCATTATAGTGCCAGGAAGACAACTTTAAATTTAGAAAACATTGATTAAATCGATTGGGTTGACGGTTGTTAAATTGTAAAATCTGTTTAAACAATAAAAAAAGAAACATTTAATGAAAACTGAATATACGAAGAAAACTGATGACATTATATGATATATAATTTAAACGTACTGTTTCTGTTAAATGTGGTTGACATTGTTGCTTCAAATGCCCCAACCTGTCCTGAAAATCATCATAAGTGGCACCAACAGTTCGTCGCAGCCACTGAAACGTTTCATCAACATTCCACTTGACAACTTTGCGGCTCTCGCTGTCGGTATTTCGCGATTCAACAATCTTTTTCGCCGCTTCCGCATAACGCGAAAGTTGTTTTCGTGCGTCGCCAGTGAATTTCGGCCGCACCAATTTGATCGGTATATCATTCATAATCTCCTTGTACATAGCATGCGAGATCTCGGGATAACAGCAACTTGGAAGAAGAGGATCACAGCCAGAGTCAATAATTTTGCGCTCCATCAGCCAGCGATTGAAGGAGTCCTTGGGGGCATCAATAGATTCGCGCGAATGGCACAGTTCCTGATAGCACTGCCGTAGTTTGGCAAGGAATCCACATCGGAAGAGTTCCAATTCCGGATGCGAATGCATGTAAGGGTATAACTGCCGCTCTAAAATAATCACATTCGTGGTGACGTCTAAGTCCCATGGACCAGCGAGAACAAACTTTTTCATCTGGCCTCCTTGAATCTCTTCAGAGGCGCGTCGTTTGGTAACACCACCCGAGGGTGGTACCGTCGTCATTGCACCGGGTGGTCCCACTGGGTGTACCGGTGCTGGGGACGGTATATGCTGAATGCCAAGTGGATCTGTGAGAGGATCGAATGCAGGCTTCAAGGTTGGCATCTCCCAGAGGCTTTCGCCGGATAACTTATTCCAAAAATACGGCCGGTTCTCGCGCTTCGACCAGAACTTACGCCAACCCTGCTGGGTCAACTCCATCGGTAGATCGTACTCGATTGCAGCGTTAAGATTCGCCGGAGCGCCCTGTGGGGTTGTCGGCATTGCGAGAGCGTGCTGGTGCTGAACGGGGCTCATGTTGGCTGCGTTGGGGTCGAGTGCACCCGGCGGCCACATCGACGGCGGCTGTTTCGACTCCGTTTCCTCATTCATCGCAACTTCGACGAAGGCGCGAAAGAGTTCTTTGGAGTTGTTAGAACTTGATCGCGCCCACTATAACCGAGGCGAGTATGTGATTAATAGCTATCGAACGCATTTTGATTCCTTTGCACTCGATTGTCGCGAATTTCGGAAGTTGACGCAAACTTTGCACTTGTTTGAAAGCACACGCGGACGCCTTCATTCATGAAATGCGTCGAAATATTATGTGCACCCCGCCGTAGACGACGCCATTTGCTGACTGAACAAAACTAACAGAAGCCTAGAAGCCCAAGCGTATTATGATCACGTGATCGAAATGCTTTGTGCTGATTGCTTGCGTACGGAAGAGGAGGGATGGTTTAAAAAGATTCAAGTAACAAAAATTTCTCTGAAATAAACGAATTGTTGATCATAATATTAACTGCATTATTCATCCAGAAATAATAAAATAATGTAAAGTTTGTTTATAAACAACTCTGCAAGGATTTTATCTATGATCCAAGATATATCTGGTGATATTAATATGCAAGACCTAACCGTAACTAAATGGAAAAGCGACCTCTATATCAAAACTTATTGGTTGAACTGCTTCTATATAATTTCAATGGATAACGCAAATGGAAGTTTCACCAGAAATAAACTAGCTCCATTATTTTCTAACACATTACATACGCATATATCCAACTTTTCCTAAAAATTTCCAAGGCATTGTGTGTATGCCCATCAAATTATGACCAGCTAAATTTTAGTTTGGTTCAATGCAACTTCATATCCTGCTGTTTGTGATTGTGGAATATATTCCCATGATATTCCCAGTAATACATCTTTTCTCAAGAGCGGAGTATTAAGTAAATCTAGCTGCATATAATACATTTGTCTGTGGATTTCAATTCAGCATAATGGCAGAATGTAAAGATATTGATATGAACGGCGACGATCTTCCTTTAACGATGGGCCAACCTCTGAGTGATTTTCTTCTGCAACTTGAAGATTACGTGCCAACTGTAAGTTATTGACGGGATTTAAGTACACCAATCAATATATTAAAATCCATTTTTAGATTCCAGATGCTGTAACAGCACATTATTTGAACACATCAGGTTTTGAAGCCAAGGATCCCCGTTTGCTTCGACTTATCTCCATTGCTGCACAGAAATTCATTTCAGATATTGCCAATGATGCACTACAACACTGCAAGATGAGGTCGAGCAACTCATCCAGCAGTCACAACAAGAATGCTAAAGGAATCAAAGATAGGCGTCATTGTCTGACCATGGAAGATTTAACTCCAGCTCTGGCCGAATTCGGTATCACTGTTAAGAAACCCCAATATTATGTTTAATTTTAAGTTAGACAAGGTGATGTTGAACTATTAAGGTGAGGTTTTACAATTCAAATAAAGTAATTTAGATGTATCAACATATAACTTTATTTTATTCTAGAATTAGAAGTAAAGAGCTTCAGACACCTGAGTAATATTTACATCCATAACACCTAGAATGTCATTATTTTTATAACTTATCGAGTGATTCACATTCATCTTTAGCACAATGATCATGTTGATAAATACATGTATCAGGTGCTTCGCTTTCTTTCCCACATTTATCACTAATCAAATCAATTGAATGTTAATCTTTTAGTGTTGAAATGCAGTCAATGCTAGGTGTCATTAGTAAACCTAAACTTGGATAAACTAACAGAAAACAGTGCAATGACAGAAAATAAAGGTTAATACAGCCAGAGCCAAATATCTTTATGAGAGTTACGTTATTTCAATACTGTGAGACCGTTTTTGCGAATATTAATTATATTAGCTAGCAACATCTAATATTTTTTACTATGAGGTAAACATTCAGGACAATGGCAGAATGTAAAGATATATTAGTGCAAACTATGGGCGATGTTCTCCTTGTGTACATTTTGTCTGTCTCAACAAACATAATTATATTAAAATGTGCAAATCATCCCAAAATCACAACAAGAATGCTACAGGAATAAAAGAGAGGCAACTTTGTCTAACGATCGAAGATTTAACACCAGATACCGCCCATATTCGGTATAACTGCTAAGAAACCACAATGAAATGTTTGGTTTTAAGTTAGACAAGGTGATGTTAAACTATTAAGGTATGGTTAAATTATTAAAATAAATATAGACGTACCAACATTAACTTCAGTATATTATCGAATTACAAATAAAGAACCTCGGACACCTGGGCAATATTTAAATCCATTACAGCTGGAATTGCATTATTTTTGTATAACTTATTATCAATTGATTCATATTCTTCTTTAATACAACCCTCAGAATGATAACAAACACATGGCTCTATGTCAGTGGCGTCGTTTTTTTCCCCACAGTTATCACTAATCTTATGAATAGAATGTGAATCTTTTATCGTTGAAAGACAATCAATTTTTGGAGTCATCAATAAACCTAAACTTGGATAAATTATAAAAGCAAAGAGTGCAATGACAGTTAAAATGAAGATTGGGACAGCTACAGCCCAATATCTTTGTGGTAGATACGTTATTCCGATACTGTGGAACCATTTTTCCGGTATTGCCGCCCAAAAAACAAAACTAAGAAAGCCGACATGAAAAATCAAATGCATGATAAATCCATAGACTCCTCTACATTGTGTTGGTCCAGGTGTATGTTCTGGCATGGCGATTAATGATGAACTTATTTATAACTTATATCTATAAAAGTTTAATGCCTATATCCTGAATGTTCTGGCTCTCCAACGAAGTTAATTGTATCCACAATCAAATGTAAACTTTCGAAGAAACTGGTGACTGCAACTCGAACTTGTTTAGCCAATTTTGCATTAAATTCCCTAGGAAGATAAGCGATTATAACATTAATGAAATGATATATTACACAACTTACGCCTTTAATATATTGTCATCGCATGACAACTTCTTTTCCACTTGACTACGTACAGGTTCTTCGTCGACAGATAAAACGTTGTATGCTATGATTGCTAAATCAGCTGATGCAAAAGGTATTTCAATTGTACTAGCAAACAGTGAAGGATATATGTACTTCTTTTAATATTTCAATATTAATGTCATAAAAAGGATACGTCTGAATAAGGGTTGCCATTTTATGACATGCTTTACCGATGATAAATTTCTTTTAATCTCTGGTTTTCACGTTTTGTTGATCAGGTTTTGGGTTTATCCTTACAAAAAAGCATTTAAAAAGTTAGGTTAAGATAGAAATTTGTATAGGTTGGTTTAACTTTTTTAAATTAAAGAATAATTTCATATATAGAACAAAACGGAAGTCTATATATGAAAATGTTGATAAGAATAACTGCTGACCAAAGTTGTTATTAATAATGTTAATATTTAACAATAACAAGCTACAGACCAATTTAAATCATTACTACTATTGCACTCTATTATAAAGTACTGGAATCAATAAAATAACCTCATTTCAAACGTTCATATTTGTTTTCAAACACATCTTGGGCATCTTTTAAGTTCATTTCTGAAATAATTTATTTTGTAAAATGCCAAAAGTTGTATCCAAAAGCATAGCATGCACAGATTCCAAAGATCAAGAAGAATACAGTGAGGAAAAGCCTCTTCATTGTTATTATTGCCTTTGTGGTCAGATGACACTAATATTAGGTACATATTGCATTTTATTGTTCCCAATTTACTCTTATAATCTTTTAAATATATTTTAGATTGTACTTTAGATAGACTACCATTAAGAAAGCGTGACGGGGCTCGAGTTTTAGATGCCCTCAAGCACACCCACAAAATTATATCCAACTTGGATGAAATTACCTACATCAAACGACCTGAAGGCATCGAAAAGCAGCATCGACTAAAGTGTAAAAAATGTGGTCTATGGTTGTATTACAAGCACGAACCTCAAAGCCACGTTAGTTTTATTGTAAAAGGAGCAATAATTAAATCAACTAATGAAGGGCCAATTACGGATATATACAATCAAGTTGCTACTGAAAAACCAAAGAAAATTATGGTTACAAAACATACGAAAAACATGGGGAAATTCAGTTCAGTTACCGTATCTACGATAGATGAAGAAGAGGATGAAATTGAAGCAGTAAGTTTTGTTTTTAGGATTTATGAAACATGAAATTACATTTAAACGAGGCATGTCACACGATATCGTTATTGATAATATTAATATCGAAATGTACGATTCTTTAAACATGTTTAATATATTGTTCATTAATTTGAAGAAGTAACATTATATTGTCATGAAATCGATATTTAATGACGTTTATGTTTTACTTTTGATGACTTAATCATAAAATCGAAAGTATCGATTATTGCAATATCGTGCAACAAAAGTTAAATGTATATATCCTTAATTCATGTAAAGATCGCTAGTTTTCCTTTAACATAAATTGGAAAATATGGATGTTTGTTTACTGTTGAATTTTGTTTTTATCGATACAATTTCATGCCGATATTTGAAGATCGATAAATCGAAAATATCGATATTTCATTATCATCTGACCTATCTAATACAAAGTAGGACTTGCGGGCCAAATCTGTCCCGCTAGATAATTTTATCCAGCTCGTGGAATACTTTTATCTTCTTCTCCCTTTGCGAAAATTGTCATGGAGGAGTCAAAAATTTATTGGGAACCCCTTGCAATGAGTCAGTCATGTGGAGTTCCTTTGTGTTACGAGTTAAAAGTTAATGAGGCTCACACGCAATAATCACAATCCAATTTGACCTTTCTGTCCCAAAGTTCGAACAAATCTGTCCAAACGTTAAAAAACTACAAAATAGGTTATTTCAACTTTTAAAAATATTTTAATGACTCAAATTTTTCAATTTACAGCGAGAAGTCGCAGATTCATATGCCAACAATGCAAGAATTAT
>WSZQ02098244.1:0-41860 GCA_019419845.2 Weissflogia rhopalogaster | reverse complement strand
AAAATATTTTAATGACTCAAATTTTTCAATTTACAGCGAGAAGTCGCAGATTCATATGCCAACAATGCAAGAATTATCGAAAAGCAACTTGAGAGGAAAGGAATGAACAAAAGGAAACAGGAACAAGAAGCCAACGACGTCAAGAAAGTGCGTGGTACATTAATAGATAAATAGAAGTCGATTTAGACTAGGTAAAAGTAATTTTTAGTTATATATTGTAAGAAAAAAAAACATTCTTGTTAAACTAAACATGTACACGAGCTTTGTACAATTTCATTTTGTGTATCATCACATTCTGGACCGTAAGCCATAAAAAAAGAAAACTCAAATTCGTTACTTCTCAACGTTATTACAATATATTACAATTAAATTTAATTTGTCATTGCTTTGCCCCGAAAAACAAAATTCGTAACATTCATTCGCACATAACATTACAAAATATTTTTAAGATCAAATTACCCCAGACTAGATTCGTTACTGACTCGGCGGAGCGCCGAAGAGGAGCGGCGTCGACTCGCCAGCGTTCGGCGGCCTATTACTACCGCTCGTCGATTGAACGTACAACGCGCCCGCGCTGTTGTCGCCGCGACGCGTCGTCTGCTGCTTGTGGTATCTGTCGTGAAGACACATCGTGCTGATGCTCATGCACATCGGATCGGCGCTCAGCGGACCCTCGTTGCGCCACGCATGGCTCGTAATCGACGGCATCGAGTTGATGCTGCTGTCGAAAAGATCCGGTGGCATATCGCCACTCGCCTGCTGCATGGCGAATGGATTCGTCGGAGGCGGCGGCATCGCATTGCGCTCGCGCTCCAACGAAGCGACAAACTGCTGCGCCGACTCTGGCGGCACCCAGTTGGGATTCGTCAGCGTGAAATGCACCAACGACAACTCCGTCTTTCCATCCTCCGCCTGCCTGTACTGATCCTGTGCAGGTTCGCCGCTCTCTGGCTGCTGCCAATCCGGATTGCCATGCTTACGAACATCCATCTGCGCAAAACTGCACACATCACCAACGCCAATCACGCTCACCGTGAAGTTCCTATAAAAATCTACGATATCCAAGGCTTTCGGATAAATATGGCGCCATAACACCCACGGTGTGATGATCGGCGAGAGCATCTCCTCTAAAATTGCGACGATTTTATACTGAAAGATTTGTTGAAATTCACTACGCACGCGAATCGTATGAGCATTGCCTTTCCAATCATGTGGGAGATAATGCGTATGTGCGAGTACATTAGCGAGTAAACTTTCCGTGCAATAACAGACTGTTTCATCGGGGATCAAACCACGACAGACTGCTATTACTCCGGTTAAGACCGAAGCGACTAGGAGCATATGCTCGACGTTTAACACATCTTCGTCGTAGAGTGTCAAAGAAATAATTACAGCGAGTACTGCGCCTGCAAGAAAGGCAACACTTCGTGCGATCACAGCTGCAACTGGAGAGCTAAAACTTGATAAGTACTTCGTTGCAGGTCTATGTGCTCGGCTCAAACGGGCCTGCATCTCATGCTCGAGCTCGTTAAAGTGTCGTAGGTACATTCGTCCGTATAAACTCCAATTTCGCATGCCCAAACTTCCTGGTTCTCGTTTTGCTAGCTCGGCATAATTGAAAAACATGTAGAGAATCTGCCAAAGGAGGACTAAAGGACTGAAGAGTAAATTTGCAGCTGCAACCCATAGTATTTTCTGCCCTAGCTGTTTTGCCAACTCATGGCGTGCCGAGTATTTCTTATAGTCCTCTTTAAGATGCCAGGAGTTCTCGAACGGTGCCCATGGCCCCCAGAATAATAGCATCTGCATGTTGTATCTCAACCCTTTTGTCCAATAAACAACCTCGCCTACGAAAGGTACCTGCATTCGCGGTGGTATCAGCTGTTTATTCGTCATAGCCACCAAGTAGTTATGCTGGCGCAATATTCGATGGTAGATGTCCAGTTCGGTGAGTTCTCGCTTATGAATGCACATCTGCTGCTCCAGCTGGACGGCACGCACTCGAGCTTGCACCTGCGCCCACGTCGTATTGTCCAATTCGGAGTCGTCAATACCCAGCGTTGTGTTGAAAAACAATCGCGTGTCGTAAAATTGCACAAGGTGGATGACACCTCGCACGAGCCGCCATGCCCAAACAAAGGTCGCGATGAACAAACAAAGGTACGTCCAGGTGTGGAAGTTGGCGGCGCATTGTTGTGGTGGTAAAACAAAGTCTTCAAAGACCACTTTGTCAGAGGTGTTGGGGGCATGCGCGGGCTTCACGTCGCGGAATAAGATCGGATAGTCGACGCAGTGCACGAGGAACGTTGTGAACGTCACCATAAAGACGTACTGGGTGAGCTCGAGTGCTTCCTGGAGAACCATGCAGAGGAAGCCGTGTCGCTGGTGGTATCGGTAGACGCGCGCAAAAAACGAATCCAAATCGACGACGTGATGCCATCGCGCTCGAGACGACTCGGCGACGTGGAAGAGCACGCCGCTTTCTTCCTGCTCATGTTCGTTGTCTTGCAGTGAGGAGTAATTCTGCATTATTAATCTGAAATACAAATGAATCATCAATCATATTTTTCATGTTTCACATAATGTATAGACTTTCGATTGTTTCGCAGACAATAAATATTTTATTTTACTATTACCATTGAATTTAAGATCTACGACGTGAGGTATTATTAGATAGATATAAAAACAAAATTGAGAGGCGCATTATTTATAATCGACCAATAATACATATTCGTAAATGTCTAGAGAGTTGTGGACTTTTAGCTGTTGTGTTAATTTTTATCGTTAATCTACCTTGTTCACGTACTATCATATAAACCGGAAAAACAGGTCGTGAACGAAAAATTGAAAAGATAACGTTTCGTTGAAAATTTAACGTCAAATTAATTATTGATTTAATCGAATCTCTTATATCTTCAATTAGTGTAAATATTTATTGATTTAGGTTGTGATTAATGTAAACATACATACATTAATCATCTGATATGTGATTTTTTATATTTTGCATAAAAAAAAAACGATTGTAAAAAATATGTGAGGCAATTACAGCAAATACCAAACTTAATTTGTCTGAATAAATTTTTATAAATGTTTTTGTTTCCATTCATGTTTGCTACACATTTTTACTGACGATAACTGTAGGCCGTGATATTTTTTATTGCATTTTAAGAAATGTAAGCGAATAACTTTACATAATAATAATGCTAAGAAAAGAAGAAATATAAAAAATGAGAGGTTTTAAATATCGACCAATAATAATTATTCAATGTCTAGCAATTTGTAAAGTCTTCTGTTCCTTTAATTTTCATTATTAATCTGACTTGTTTCACAAATTACCGTATAATCGAAAATAGGTCGACAAAGTGTAAAACCGCAATGCTAACTTTGCGTTTACAATTCAATATTGATTTAATCAAACATATCTCCTTAATAAGTGTAAATAATTATTGATTTAGGTTGGGATTCATGAAAGAATACAAACACATAATAATCATTTGATTTGCGAACATATTCTTTTCGTATCCAAAAACTGATGAGTAAGAATTATATGAGGCTCTGTTAGGTATAGATTACAATAAATACGAAACCTAATTTTTGGCGGCAACTGGGTACAAATAGCTTTGGTGGAACCCAGTACGGTACTAGAAAAGTCTGTAAAATGATTCATTATCAGTTAGTTAAAAAGTGGCCACAATCAAAGAAATCGAGATCTTCCCATTGCACTGCGAAATTTAAAGTGTGTTGCCATTACAACCTCTTGCATCCCTCCCGATTCCCTTGTTTATTTGAGAAATTTCTTGCAAATCATTAATAAAAAACAAACAAAAGAAGATAGGCCTAAACATAATTGAAAATAAAAACTGAACCGGGAGTTGTTAACAAGTAAAAATTTAAAACGTTAGCTCCTTGTTGACTGCAGTATTTCAATTTGTTGTTGTAACTTATTTAATCACATTGACAATCTCTAATTTCGTCCCTGATATTTATTAACACAATATTTACATAAAATAGAAATATAGTCCGTGCAAAAAATGAATAATAATCGAATATTATTAATATTCCCGAGATTGTATTTCATTGCGGAACACACTGTATATATGCTTATCCAATTCAATTCGAAACAAGTTGATGCAAGTCTAAACAAAATTAGCAATTGCGAATATGATGCTAAACATGTTCCAATTGCATGATTGCATATATCGATAGTTTGAATAGTTATCTCAAAGCAGACTTCAAACACACTGTAGACGATGACAACAAAAATACAGCTGATCCAGGTTCATTTGCACTTGTTTCATAAATACACATTATTCATTGATGTTTGACTACGCGCCCTGGCATTTGGCGTTTCAGCAACAAGGTTACGCGAATAGCATACCTAACTACCTGCGAAATAGCAAATTTGTACTCACTTATCGCGTAGCTAAACGAAGACATTCCTCATCTGCCCTGGATGTACTCCCCTAATGGCTCTCAACACACACTTTGCACACAACTTACGCTCATGTGGTTTTCATCTAGTACTGCATTCGTTACCAGTTTGTTATTATTAGAACACGAGTCTTGCGAATGCAGTGCTTGGTGTGTTGACCATCAGATTTAGTGCTGTGGTACGATTACTCTCGTTGAAGAATATACACGAAAATTTTGTTACTGCGCACCACACAAACACTATACGAATGTTTTTTGTTTGGAGGTGGTCGCCGTGAGTGATCGGCTGCGCTCACCTATGCTCGGCACGTGCGTACTTGGCCGATGCGAATTGCGAACTACCACAACAAAGCCGTTGTTTGTTTATTTATCTCAACCTTTACATACAATCGTTGAAAAGTTCTATTCCTATTTTGTTAATAAAATTACCTACGTATCACTAGAAAATACAACTAAAATAGATTTGAAGCTATCTGTTGTTTTACGCATGCGTACTGTCAAAATAGTGATTTGAATTTTATAATAAAAACAAATATACGTAAATTCATCAATGAATTTATATGTTTATTGTATTATATTCATTAAAGCTTCTTTTTAATAACACATAGTTTAATATTTGCAGAGTAAATCCTTCAAAATCTTCTGACGTTTAGGGATTGTATCTAGCAGCGTTGTCAAATTCGTAATCGATGATCTAGATTAAGAATTAGTGCATCCCGTTCTTGATGTTGTTTATTTACCATATATTTGCAGCTGGCTTTTTATATTACTTGAATCGCGTATTCGTACTGTCAATATTATTTGAATTTTATAAAATAAAAACTTGAAAGATACATATAATTTATATGTTTATTTAAATATTAACAATTCTTTATTCTCCGATTTAAAACAGTTGCATGAATGTTTTATTCTAGTTTTAATGAATATGTATACAAATAAACCGACATAAATCGATCATAACCGATGCTGTTTTAAATATAAATGTCGATTTATAAAAATAGAAACGCCAATAATTGTATTACTTCTTTCATTCTTTCTTCTAATAATCTAAACTTACATATTTCAAGTGTAAATAGCGAATTTGTTTGCAAATTGGGAAATAAATTTACGATTGTCATGATTGTTATAGCCACTGTCAGCTGTCAACATCGTCATCTTGTTGTTGTTTGTTGGTTATGTCGCTACCATTCGTCCAACATCAGCTCTACTTCTACTTATTCGAATTGTCTGCCACGTATTTTCTGTCGCTATTGGGTCCTTAAAATCAAGCCAGATTTCCAGAAATGGGAAACACAAGCAGTGTGGACATTCCAGGCGGCGGTACTGAAGGCTATCATGTACTAAAGGTATGGATTTCTCCAAGCCATACCAAAAAATCGACACTTAACTGTGTCGTCAACAAATGCCTATTCGCAATTTATTGAATGCGTTCTTGTAGGTCCAAGATAATTCGCCTGGCAGTGCAGCAGGTTTAGAATCATTCTTCGATTTTATAATTGCGATAAACGGCACACGATTGGATCAGGATAATGATACATTTAAGCAAATTTTACGCAATGGCATAGGTAAAACTATAACAAATTTAAATAAATTTTGTTTATTAAGGAATATATTTTCAGGTAAACAATTGCCTTTAACGGTATATAGCAGTAAAGCACAAGCAGTACGAAGTGTATTGATAGAGCCATGTGATACTTGGGGTGGTGCTGGACTGTTGGGTGTTTCCATCAGGTTCTGCTCATTCGAGGGTGCCAACGAAAATGTCTGGCACATCCTGGAGGTACATCCAAGCTCCCCGGCTGAGATGGCAGGCCTACAGTCATTCTCAGACTATATAATTGGTGCTGAATCTGTTTTACATGAGAATGAGGATTTGTTTGCGTTGATTGAGGCTCATGAAGCACGTTGTTTGAAGCTGTTTGTATACAATAGCAATGAAGATACATGTAGGGAGGTGACTATTACACCAAACTCTTCATGGGGTGGAGAGGGGAGTATTGGATGTGGGATTGGTTATGGTTATCTACATCGAATTCCGGTGCGAACTGAAGAAAGTGCTCCGAGAAAATATACAATGCAGCAAACTAGCAACATTGAGCCTGCAAGTAATGTTATAAACGCCCCTGTGGTAAAACCCCAGGCACCGATGATTACACCGACGTTTAAACAACCAGGGCCAGCTGCTACAACTGGAAGTGATGTGAAAGAATCCTGTGCAAGTGAGAAACTTCCTGATAATGTAAATATTGCTGAGTTAGGCGCACAAGTTGAAGATCTTAGTTTGAATGGCAATCCACCGCCAGTTCAAGCAACAGATCCGATTATTACACCGATTCCACCACCAACTTCTTTGCCACCATCGGTGACTAATAACAATATGGAAGGAACTTCATATCCTCAAAATGTCACGCCTTTTTATAGCACTGTGAACACGATGCCTTCGGCACCAGTTGATAACAGCCAGTACGGGTATCCATCGAATTACAGCGTTCCGGCTGCAGTGCCGATGTCTATGCCACCAATGAATGCGAATACAATGAATATGCAAACTGTTACTCAGCCCGCTTTTAACGGATCGAGTTATCCGTCTACGCCTGGCTCATTGCCGTATAGCATGCCGCCATTGCCGCAACCGAATCAATACACTGCGCCTATTGCGCCAACGTACACAGCAGCGACTTATCCACAATCGAGCGGAATTTATCCTCCACCCACCCAGGTTTACCATCCGCAGACATTCGTCTACGATCCGGATATTGCGGCGAAATCAGCGCAACAATTGTTGGCCGGAAATACTGAATTTAAACCGAGTTAAGTCACTCAATTCTATGCTATGGACATAATGCTTTTTTCAAACGTTGTTCTGGGGAAGGCGTCAACCTTTGATTAAAATTTACTTCGATTCCACAAGACTTAGTTATATTTGTTACATGTAGGTTTTATTTGAATTTCGGCGAGCCATGGAGCCGGTGCTCGTATTGCAATATGTAAACTATATTATATGATGTGCATCGTATGTAATAATTGTATTATATGTTAGTTCTGACATTGAAATACCAGCCAGAGCGGCGTGATTATTAGCGCTAAGTTGATGATCCCCGAGCTTTCAGCATGGTAAATTAAATGCTAATTCTTGGGTTTAGCACCACGGTGGTAAAAAAATCACGAGTTCTTTTGAAATTGATAATAAATATTTGAACGAAAAATAATTGGTTGTATTTATTTTAGGGTCCTGTTGCAAATCTTTATTTACAAACATGTTTGTATATTAAAAATAAACTACTTTCTGACTATAGTAACTATTTCTTGCAGTGGATACCTCTTGGAATGTTCCTTTACGAGATCTAATTGTGATCATGATAAACCCGAGGGGATTCACAGATTTCACTTCGTGATACTGTAAGCTCAACAAATACTTCCATCTGGCGGTGCGTCACCACCACATCAATAAGGTAACCAAATTTTGCGTAGAACGCGATGGATTTATTTCATATGTTTATGCATTTTCCAAATTTTCTTGTTTTGCTTACTTTATAAAGTCATGGGTGAAAATTGCCCATATGTCCACTTGTTGCTGCATCGAGCCACAGTATCCCCTCGAAGGAACAATACTGTAGAATAAATATTCTTCAAAACTTTCCACTTGTTTTCTAGTTATACCTTTCTTAAACATTTCATACATCTATATAATCCATACACCTATTCCGCTTGGTCATCCGTGAATGTGATATATTCGTGGTCCAAAAATAATCATCTGTACCACATTAGTTGCTATATCAAATCTTGTTCAACATACTTTTCCATATATTTATTTTCCCAGAATATTAATTAATTTTAAGAAATTTATAAAATAGAATTTTTTTTTCGCAATAGCGTTTCTATTTTTATAATTATTGGAAGTTACCTAAACCAATAATTGCAAAAATAAATTCTACAATTATCAAGGCAGACATGCAAATTTGACACCAAATTCCATATTGAAACTACTATCAATGTTTAAGTTAATTATAACTTGCCGTGCGCAAACGAAACAAATCTATCGTCAAACATTCTTCGACTGACATGGCGACTAAAAATGAAAAGCTATCATGTGCAAACATTACTGAACCTAGCCGTCACTACATAATAGTTTCTCTCTAGTTAAATAGCCCGATAATACATAATACCATTATTGTTGCATAATCGTTTTTGTCCGTAATTGCCATTAAAGAGGCTGACAACGATCCATTCTAGTTCGAATCGCAAAACAACTGTAGTAATTGATATTCGAACTTGGGAGTGTATACTTGAAACGGCGCGTCATTACCGCCAAAAGGGCCTTGAGCGATGATTATCACCGAATACGTTTGAACTGTTCGAACATCAATTCAGCGTGTTGATTGAGTCATGCACATGGATAATTCGTGCGGCGGTGATTTTGCACTGCAGTTTGATTTTGCACTTGTACGGTAACGTTACGTCCCACCGCTCTGATTTTCTGTTAATAGTGCACAAACATAAGTGTTTACATAAGTGAGTACTCCACACACGCTTAAGTTTAAAAATCTTGTGGAAATCATATACTAGAACTCCCAAGAGGGATTAGTTCTGAAACTAACAATATATTGAAATAAAATATTAAATTGAATCATAAACATATTCAATTAAACTATCTCTTTAATACTTTTATCGGCGTAGAACAATATAAGAATGAATGTATTCATCACCTCTTATCGGGATCTCTTATCTCTGTTGTTTAAAAGTTTTCGACAAGGTTCCAATGTGTCAGTTTATTATAATAACGAGTAAACATAAAGTGATTACAGCGCAGGAGGATAATTAGTGAAATCCGTTATCTCCTATTTTCCCACAATTATAGCTTGGGGTTTTATAAATTTTCTCACAGTTGAAGTTGTTGAAAAACAATACAGCATAATGTTTCTTAAAAAGTGTTGGCGAAAAAAGGTTCCTGTGAATGAAGCGACCGGTTTACGGTGGGAACCAATCGTGGAGCCAAATGTGGATTGGCCGAAGAATCAACCATCAAAGTCAACCACAGAGACAGTGCCTGTAGTCAATGGAGATGGCAAACCCGATGTCCCTGAGAATATTCCGTCTAATCAAATGCAAACGTTGCAAATTGAAATAGTCGATAAACCAATGTTTGCAAAGATAGTCAAGAATATGTATACGCAAGAGGAGATTACTACTAACGAAACGTCAGTTATCCCACGTTCTTCTGATAAAGAGATGTACACAATTGCTCAGCAGGAGACTATCGAAGTCGAAAAGGCAAAGATGGCACAGGTTATAAATAATAATGATAATGATATATACCAAGTTACGTACTCAGAATGGTCATTACCGTTAGAACAACCAGACAAAGTTCAGGGAGTTGAAAACATTCCGACTATAATGGAAGATAAACCTGATAAATTTAATCCAGATGTGCTAACGATGGTAGATGACAATGCTAATCATATTCAGGTGAATACAATAGAAAGAAACACTTTGGATATAGATTTTCGGAATAGTTCAGCAAGTCTACTTAGCACTACACCTTCCGATACGTATTCTAGTGGATCTTTAACACACATGACCCGAAGGAAAGGTCTACGCGATGATGATGAACAATCTGTGGATTTGCAGGTCTATGATATTACGCCAGAGTAAGAATTTATTCAGAATTTGTAAGTAAAATAATCTGACGATGTAATTTAATGAATTTTAGGGAGAAGGCGATTGTAAAGAAGGCCCTCACCGAAAATGACTTCTTTATGGCGGTTGCCTCGAATGTGGCTGATGATATTGCACAGTATATGATCCGGCGAGAGGTTGTTAAAGGCGATATTATTATGAAACAAGGAGAAGATGGTTACTCTATGTATGTTTCGAAACAAGGCGACTTCAAAATCCAAAGGAATAAGCAGACAATTAAGAAGTTTAAAGGGGGTTGCCTCTTTGGGGAGCTTGCTATCCTTTATGGAACACCCCGTGCAGCAACAGCAATTGCCACGAGTAATGGAACAGTTTGGGAGTTATCACGACATATTTTCAAAAAACTTCATATCAATGCAAATAAGAGGATATTAGAGTTTCTTACAAAGGTAATTTTTATTGTTGATTTTATTTTCAAGGCTGGTCGAAGGACGTGTAGTTGGAACACATTGTTAAAACTCTGAATCTAGAACTCTCTGAATTTAGAACCAATGCCATGTTTATTTTATAAACTTGATATTGGCATAGACGATCTGAATGATAGTCCCACAGACTAAACACATGAGAACCATCGTTGGTACACGTCTCTGTATACATTATTCAAACTTCCCCTTCGATTTATTTTTATAGGTTCCCATTATTAATCAAGCCAGTCCAGAAAAGCTTAGAAAGATAGCAGAGTTATGTGACAATCGCTATTATCCAAAAGATACAGTTATCATTCGAGAAGGTCAAAGAGGAGATGAATTCTTCCTTGTGAAAACGGGAAGCGCTTTAGTGAGCAAACTAGGACAGGGAAAGCTTAAGATCTATACATCTGGGGACTTTTTTGGTGAACGAGCACTCCTCCACGATGATGATAAGCGCACTGCAACAGTAATAGCAATCGACTATGGCGTGGAATGTCTGGTCTTGAAACGTCAGGACTTCAATATTTATCTTGGGGATGTACATAAGTTCCTTCAAGAAGATATCGGACCAAGGAAGGAGATATTAAAGCTACCAAAGCCATCCGATGAAAAACTTGCTCCTTACAAACCTATACAATTTAAAGACTTAGAAATAGGGAAGCCGCTGGGAGAAGGTGGCTTTGGTAAAGTATACCGGGCAAAATGGAACAAGAAATTCTTTGCTCTCAAAACATTAAAGATTCAAGATGTGAAAAAGAATAAGGCCATTAAGAAAGTTATGAATGAAAGAGATATACAAATTGCCTGCGATTGTGAGTTCATTGTCAAACTATATCGGACATTCGAAGATTCCCAAAACTATTACTTTTTGTTGGAATTCTGCCCGCGAGCAGAGCTCTGGCCTCTCATTCAGACTGTTAATCAGAAAAAGAAGAAGCATTTTACCCATGAAATGTCGAGGTTTTCAGCCAGCTGTGTGCTGGAAGCATTGGCGTATTTGCACAAGCATAATTGCGCATATTTAGATCTCAAACCAGAAAACATTTTTATTGATAAGCAAGGTTATCCTAAATTGGGAGATTTTGGCAATGCAGTGCAGCTTAAACCAGGTGAACAGATTGTCTGTTTTGCTGGTACCCCGGCGTATATGGCACCGGAGATCATCCAATATAAAGGAACAGATATAGCTGCAGATTATTGGGCGTTTGGTGTCCTCATATATGAGATGCTGCTGGGAAAGGCTCCTTTCGATGATAAAGATACTGATCGTTTGTTTGCGAATATTATCGGAGGTTTAACCAGTAAGCATTTTCCGCCCAATTTTGATAAACGAGCACATGATCTCATTAAACGTCTGATTCATGTTAACCCTTCTCGAAGACTTGGGTGCTTACGTGATGGGGTCATCGACGTATACAAGCATGATTTCTTTAAGGAAGTGGAGTTTGAGGAATTAAGAACTAAGAAGTTGAAGTCGCCTTTGCTTGCATTGTACAAGAATTAACAGATATGTCTATATTATTTAAGTTGCGATGTACATAGTTTATTATGTAAAATATAAGTTTACGTATTAGTAATTAGTTCTTGTTAAAAGAAATCGAAGATAAAAATATAGGTATAATACGTTTTTTTAAAAGTGGATCGTTTATTAGTCTGCGGCGCTTACTCTCCGCGTTAATAACTCACAATTCTTAAACAAATACAACGAGACGAATAAACATAAACACCTTGTCGCAGTGGCTTATCAATATTGCAGAATAGCAACACTTTAGATGCTACGTGTGCACCCAAGTGTCGCTGAGACCACAGGTCATTCACCTTGATGCAAAATCCCTTTGAATGAATTTCAAGACATGATATTCCCCAATATTTTTATCATAAATAATGATATGGGTAGGGTTCGTTTCTGATTAGATATTTTGAAAGATTCGTCATTCAACCATGCATGAATGTTCGAAATTGTATGAACCAGTAATGAACCCTTCCTATAATTTGGTTAACCCTAAGTGCCCCTTAACCTTGCGTGGTAACACAATACACGTTGCGATATGAATCATTTCATTATTTTCAAAATATTATTGATATACTTTACAAAGTAGAAAACTGATCATACCTGAATCATATATAATGGTGCCATGCGTCTTATCAATTAAACAAGTTATCTCAATAGGTCTATTATCAATTAAAAATAGATTAGTAGATTTTAGATGAGGCCTTTGCCACATCGACGCTGCACATAAAAGATCCACTTTTCCAAAGTCCAGGCTCTGTTCCTGTTCGCAAAATTTTGAAACACGAGGAAATGTTTTGCTGTCAGAAAATTACAACATCATTTTCACCAAGTCATGAACTTGATGGAATTACCATTGGACGAACGAGGTCAAGTAGTTCGAAACACCGAAGGGTAATCAGTGCCCAACCTGTGCAAGAGTCACCCAGTGGAAGTTCTGTTGCGAGTGATGAGAAAAATAAGGAAGGCAACACAACCAAGCAGGATGAAGATGAAGACGATAAGACAATGCCTGTGTCCACTTTAGCACAAGCCACGCCCAGACCCAAAAGGAAATATACTTACAAAGGAAGAAGCGGATTCCGAGGGGCAAATTTTAATCCCGACAATGTTGAGATTCCCTCTCATCACAAATCCGAGGGGTATTTGCTAAACATACTTTATAATGGTGAAATCTTATTAGTTGTATTTCAGGGTTTCCGCGGTGCTGAAATGTGCACTTTTGAACAATGAGTTCCTCCGGATCATTATTCCTACTGATGTAATTGATAAACTTGTTCAGGCTATGGCGCCCCGAAATGTAGAGCAGGGTGAGATCATTATTACCCAAGGTGAAACTGGAAAAGAATTCTTTATAAATGAAACTGGCTCCTATAAAGTAATCATCAATGATAAACTTTACTCGGAGTTCAGTACTGCAACCGTTTTCGGGGAATTAGCATTGTTGTACGAACAACAAAGGTTAGCTACGGTTCAAGCGAGCAAAAAGGGACGTATTTGGTGGATTGAGGATAAGGTGTACAAGGCCTTGACGATTAAAGCCGCTCAATTCGAGAAGGATCAACGAACAAAGTTCCTCAGTCAAGTCAGAGCGATTCAAGACTGTTCAGCTGAGAAACTTAATATGATTGCAAACCTTCTCAAGATACAATTCCACTCTGCCGGGACCGATATTGTACGACAAGGTGATGTAGGCGATAAATTTTACATCATCAAAGCAGGTAAGGTCACTGTTACCAAGGATGAGGTAGTTGTGGCTACATTGACCGAGAGTGATTTCTTTGGGGAGAAGGCTCTGATTGCTGATGACAAGCGTCAAGCAACTTGCACCGCGGAACCACCTGGTGTGACATGTTATGAACTAGCTCGGCAAGATTTCATTGACTACCTAGGTGATTTCGGAGACTTTGTAACTAATGTGCCGTCGAAGAATACGATAGAGTCAAGGCAAGATTCTGTGATAAAAGAGGAATTTCCATTGTTTAGTCAATTGGAAAAGATATGCACTATTGGAGAAGGAGGATTTGGTAGAGTTCTTCTGGTTAAAGATGTTGATAATTCCAGATTTTATGCTTTGAAACAATTGAGCAGGTCCGACAACAATACCGAAGAACAAAGAGGACATATAATAGCAGAAAAGACAATACATTTGCTTTGCCACTCAAATTTCATTGTTCGGCTTTACACCACATATTCAGATAGACGTTATTTGCACTTTTTGATGGAGGTTTGCATGGGAGGTGATCTATTTTCACATATGCAACAGCAAACCGGACGTTGTTTCTCGCAAGACACAGCTCGCTTTGTAGCCTCATGTATTTTAGAAGCATTGGACTATTTGCACAAGCGAAACTACATATATCGTGACCTGAAGCCTGAAAATATGCTAATCGATTCGGAAGGGTACGTGAAACTTGCCGATTTAGGATTTACGAAGGAAATACAACCAAGTAAATCTACTTATACATTCGCTGGTACGCCCGAATACGTGGCTCCGGAAGTAATTTACAATAAGGGACATAACCGTCCAGTTGATTATTGGGCGTTTGGTATATTTATATTTGAATTACTATCGGGAAAAACTCCTTTCAAAACCAACGACCCATCATATATGATGACATATAGTTTGATTTTAAAAGGTATAGATAATATACAGTTTCCTAAACAAATTGGCAAAGAAGCCTCGCAATTAGTCAAGCGTTTGTGTCGGTTGACGCCCGTGGAACGCCTAGGTTGTCAAAAGGGCGGAATTAATGATATTCGAAATCATAAATGGTTTACTTCGTTTAAGTGGCAAGATTTACAAAATCGACGAATTAAATCTCCGATTAAACCGCATTTGGATGACGAGAATGATACCAGGCACTTTGATGATTTCAATGAAGATTATGCCGAGCCTCCGTTATCGAAGGATAATTTTTGGGATGATTTTTAATTTCTAAATTACAGTTTATAATTGTATATATTTAAGGATAATATTAAAGTTTATTGGTTAGAATTAAGGTGTAGAGATTTTACACAGCTTTACGACAAATGTGCATAGTAGATGCGTGGGTAGAAACCCCACAAAGGTAAGAAAACTGTACCTACTTAAAAGTCAACTCAAAGTAAATAAAACATTAGCTCGCTATATTGTCTTACATTGAGGGGACCACATTTACAGTGGGGCACCCCCGTTTTGACTCGCGCCACATTAATTTGTTTCAAAGAGGCCTAATTTATTGGGTCAACTGGAAAATGAGAATCTCCCTTCGACTTGGCTTAAATTTGCCAAATTTTGAGATTGTTAAAAGTGTGCCGCAACAAAAAAAGTTGAGAGTCACTGTTTTAGACATATCCAAACCCGTTCAAGTGTGGGAAAACAAAAAGGTTAAGAATCACTTGTTTTTGATAAATGCCACCTAAATTATGCAAATTTAACCAATGGAACCGATAACCACCTAACTTCAAATACATACGAATTATGAGTACCCCATTTACATACATCAGATAATAAATTCAAGACTTACCATTGAATATGTAAATACGTGTTTCTGCAAAATGTGATTCACTATTATTTATTCTTGTAGAGTATTATTTCACATAATTCTAATTTAAACTTACGAACATTAGCTTTTATTTAGTACTATTTCTTTTTCCGTTTCATTCATGCACACAGTATTGTCGCCTACACCTACAAATTTGAAATCTTAAATAATCATCGTTCATTCTCAGCATTCGGAAAAAACCGTTGAAAGTAATATTCATCCATACTGACGAACGGAAGTTCACGATTTATAAGTTCGGCTAATTTCGATTCCAGTAATACCAATATATACTTTTCAAAATTTACTTGCATAATCTCGTTACAAATATGTAATATAAGAGCAATTTAATCATTTATTAATTATATCCTGTCTTTATTCTTAATAATACCGAATCAAATAGTACGTTCAATAAACAAAATTTATAAATGAAAATTTCCCTAGATGAAATCACCAAATTCCCTAAACCTTGTAACTAGCAACGAAGCGAAGCCATCTTGCAAAGTTTCCGGTGTGTTTCTTTTCCTTGTGCGACTGAATCATGACGGGTTTCAGTGAAAAGGTAAATAACAATTTTATACATATTTTACATTACTTTTTAGTGAAAAATAATTAGATATGTGAATGGTAAGGAACGCGTTTAATACCGAATGCTTATCTAAACGAATATTAGGAAATAGTGAGAAAAAGTGAAAATACATTTCTAACCTCTCAACGAGTGTCATACGACCGTATGTACACGTGTTTCGCCATGAAAATACATACTTTATTCCTTCGACGATCTTGAAAATGTAGCAATAGTGATATTATTTAGGTTGTGGTGATTTTGTGTAATTCACGTGGCGGTTTCAAGAATATGTTTAAATGTTGTAGTTGTAAACAAGGGTTCCCAGTAAATATGTATATTGTTTCTTCCAGGCCATTCTTATCGATGGCAAGGGCCACCTTTTGGGCCGTCTTGCGGCTATCGTTGCCAAATCCCTGCTCGAGGGCAACAAAATTGTGGTTGTCCGCTGTGAAGATTTGAACATTTCGGGCAACTTGTATCGCAGCAAGCTGAAGTACATGTCGTTCTTGCGTAAACGCTGCAACGTGAACCCGGCTCGAGGTCCATTCCACTTTAGGGCTCCTTCCAGGATTTTCTGGAAGACTGTTAGAGGTATGTACAACTTCACACAATATTTTAAATTAGTAATGTCCAATATCCAATTATTATATTAGTAGTTGTTCACTTCACCCAAATTTCTGTTAATTTTGCGATCTTGGTTCAAATGTATAAGTTTATAGTGCTGAAAACGTCGAAGTATCGCGACTCGGGTTTGGGACGTGCATTTTTAAATGTTTTGAGTTACGCAGAAATTTATGCCAAGGGGTCCTCCTTTTTACTTGGGTTATGTTTGCCAGGAAGTTCACTAGTATTTGAGTTTGGTCAATTTGTTCCGAGGAGGATGCCCCCGTTTGGGCTGGTTGGTCAAATTTGCTTAGTTTTCAAAAAAAGTTTGTGAGAGTAATCTTTTTTATTTCGTTTAAGAAACTAACTTTCAGGAAAGATCTCTATAAACAATTTCTAACTTATTTACCCTTGTTTCTAGGTATGGTTCCACACAAAACCGAGCGTGGAAAGGCCGCCCTCAAGAACCTTAAGTGTTACGAAGGTATTCCCTCACCTTACGATCACAGGAAGCGTGTAGTTGTACCAGGTGCTCTCCGCGTCCTTTGTTTGAAACCAGGCCGCACGGTAACTAATTTTATTTATCTGCTATCAAACTACATATTCAGCATGATTATATATCTTTTACCTACATTATTTGACGGGTTATGATAGAAAACTTTTAATGAAGCTCCCGCTTTGATATATTTCATTACTCGGTTTAGAATATATGATTATGTGCTTAATCATTGTTTTCTTGCAGTACTGCTACGTCGGCAGGCTCTCGACTGAAGTCGGCTGGAAGTATCAGTCGGTCGTGAAGACTCTGGAGGCCAAGCGCAAGGCGAGGGCTATTCTGGCTATCCGCAAGCGCGACAAGCTGAAGAAGGTAACGCGCGCTGCCACCACCAAGGCCGAGAAACATATTGCGCCCTACCAACAGGTTATCAAGGCTTATGGTTACAACTAAATTAAGAATGTTTAATAAAAAAATGTAATACAAGTGATAACTTTGATTAATGTGTATAATTACCTTCACTTAATTTTGGTTATGGTGGCGAAGAACAAACATTCAACAAATGAGGCACTCAATTTCAAATACCTTCGTCAGGATGCATTTCTATACTTCGGTGTATAGAATAGCGGTCCTTGCATTTTTGTATCACTTTAAAATCGTTCTGTAATATGTGGAAATTTGTGTCGACAGGCGCCTCAATAGGAGTATTTGCGCTTCGGCAGATTGTGGCAAATTTAATTCTAAATCTATTAATATTATTGGTATACATGGAAATATATACATGACAAATCTAAATAAAAGTGGGATCATTTTCTATCGGCGAAAATGTTGCCGTTATTACACTCCACTTTCAGGAGTGCTAGGAAATCAAATGAAAAACTCCCAGGAATTTGAAGATATTTTCACGCTGAAACGATTGGTGCATAATTTAGAATCCCAGCAATACGGGAAATATGAGAAACCTAAGGCTCGACATTTTCTGGAAAAGCAAGTTTTTTACACGACATAAATGTGCATATCAAAGCGAACTATATTTAATGAGGAATCGATCCTTACAAGAACGAGCATTCTATAACATACAGATTAGAAAATATTTTAAAACAAAGCTTGATTTCACGTTTTAGTTCCTTATTTTGCCGTTACCATATAATATTTTAAACATAACCTACATATGGTTAGTCTATGTTAACCTAACTTAATTTTCAATGCGCAACCGAGCATATTTTCATCTTTAAATTGTGTATATTCTTACAAAATATATACAAAAAGAATAATGGGTGATAATTCATGTCTTTCATACGAGAATAAAGTGATATTAGCTCCGATGGTACGCGTAGGAACATTGCCAATGAGATTGTTGGCACTAGATTATGGAGCTGATATTGTGTATACTGAAGAACTCATAGATTGGAAACTCTTACGATCTATTAGACGTAAAAATGGTAATTATGTTCACTAAAGATGCACACATTTCTTACAATAAATATTATGTTCAAGAAACATTACAAACAATTGATTACATGGATAACACCGATGGAACCATCATCTTTAGAACATGCAATAGGGAGAGAAAACAAGTTGTCTTGCAATTGGGCACATGCGATCCAGAACGAGCATTAAAAGTTGGCAAATTAGTGTATTTCAACATCTTGTTACTCTATTACACCTGAATGACAGTACTAATATAATTTTATATGTAGGGAAAATGATGTGGCTGCTATTGATATCAATATGGGATGTCCAAAGGAATTTTCCCTGAAAGGTGGAATGGGCGCAGCATTACTCAGTACTCCAGAGAAAGCCAAAGCAATTCTTAAAGGTCTGGTAGATAACTTAAAGATACCTGTTACATGCAAGATTCGTGTGTTTGAGAATGAGGAAGATACTATAAATCTGGTGAAAGAATTGGTATCAACAGGTATAAGTGCCATCGGTGTTCATGGAAGGACAAAATATGAAAGACACCAGCATGCTAATAGAAATTATCTCATTGCTAAAATTGCTCAAAGTATCAATATTCCTGTTATTGCCAAGTAAGTTCTTGAATTTTTGAAATAACTCATATTACTAATGATTTTTGTTTTAAGTGGTGGTTCAAGAGAGATAACATGTTTTGAAGATATTGCTAAGTTTCGTGAAATTTCTGGTGCATCCAGTGTAATGATTGCAAGGGCAGCCCAAGGCAATTGCTCAATTTTTTCGAGTAAGGGTCTGAAACCCTTGGATGATATTATAACTGAGTACTTAAAATACTCAGTGGATTTTGATAATGCTCCTAGTAATTCCAAATACTGTATACAGAATATACTCAAAGAGTTACAAGAAACACCAAGGGGAAAGAAGTTTTTAGAGACTCAAACACTCGAACAAATTTGGTAAATATTTTTATCAAGAGCATGATTGTAAATTAGGCTTTATTGTGGACAATATTATTTAAAATTTAATTTATTTTTAGTGCTATATGGAATTTAGATGGTTATTGTCGCAAGAAACAACTTCAGTATCAAGAAAATGGAATTTTAAATCGTCGCAATATAGCACCAGATTTATTTGCTCCGAAAGCAAAGAAATTAAAAATCGACACTTATGATGATGTGACAACAATGCCTTGTGCGTTTGTACGTGCTTCCTACAACAACGATCCGGAGTTACCAAAGAGTATGCTGAATATCTACTGCACCAGACAAAAGTTGAAAGCATCATACGAAACTGAGCAGGAAGATAAGTTATTTCGATCCGTTGTCCAGGTTAATGGACAGCGATACAGTTCGACGTTTTGGGAGAAGAATAAACGCAACGCGGAACAGGGTGCTGCCATTGTAGCCTTGTTATCTTTGGGTGTTATTAATCGCGAAAGTTTAATAAAGCAGGGAAGTATATTGAATTGATTATATTTAATTGACTGTTTATTTTCGACTGGGAATAAATATATAGATATTGAGAAGACTCACGTATATATCTCTAATCTATGCACCCAGGACTCTGCAAGAAAACCGTAGAAATCATTGAAAACCTCTGAACAGAAATAATAAGACCATTCTAAGTGGTCCCGATTGTTTTAAAATGTCAAGAACGCAGGGCATTTACAAATATATTTAGCTTAACAGGATTATTCAAAGAAAATCACGCTAAAGACTGCACTAAGAAACCGATTAAAGCATATACCACTCTCTATAATTGTTACCAAACTTTGAAGAATTTGTTTTGGTCAAATGGCGTAAAATCCAGTGAATACAAATTATTTCTGTACGTGTACTACACGTACAAAAAGTTTCATTCAATTCCGTGACGGACAATTGAGATACTCGTCTTGTTAGCTCTTGATCAATAAACTCATAAGGATTCATTACTACATAAAAAAAGTATGCTTTATTGATATGTGATTAGTATCTTCCAATTTATTTCACTTCGGTAAATGTTAGGAATTGACATGGCTACTAACAGTCAAAAATAAATTAAGTAGGCAAATTGATGTACTTTAATCTACCTTGCCAAAGAAATATTTTTCATATATCACACAAGTTTTGAATTACTAAATTATTCTGTAGTTATGATCAATGCATTCCAAAATGTAAAACTACAAATGATTATGTTAATCGTATTATAATAAGACGGGAAACACATTTTATTTTTTGGAAAATCCTACTTAAACAAAGCCTTAAAGCTGTTTAATTATGCTTTTCCTCCCTAAATAAATTGAGTAATTATAATAGTACAAATGATCACATAATACATGTCTAATCATAAAAAGCCTATTTTTTGGTGACTGCCATCGCAAGTGCTACCACTGCACCCACACCAAGGACAGCTCCTGTTGTGATGGCCATGCCAACCAGGCCATCCTTCTCCAGCTTCTTCTTAACTGACTTCTCCAGTGACTGTACCTGTTGATTGCCAGGCTCGATAGAGAGAAACGATGTGATATATTTCAGCGCTCGTTTGTAGTCTTTTAAGCGGGCATGACCGATGGCCAGGTAATACAGATAATCTCGCTGCCCTTCTTCGTGTGATTTGTATAATTCCTCCAGCAGTATGATGCCTTTCTTGATATCTGCTGGATACTTGCTCCGCACAAGACACCAAGAGTACTCAAACTGCGCGTTGGGCGTAACATTGTTCTCGTATAGCTGCTCATGGTAGATTTTCTCGAATTTCTAAAGTGGAATTCGTGACTTTGACCTTTGAATTTTGATTGCAAAAGGTTATGAAAGTGCTTACCTTCAGGTCGTCCGAGGAGACGATCTCGGTGAGTACATCTTCCATATCGGTGAATGTCTGGTAACTCCGACAGAAATTTGTGCGCTATTTGACAATATTATCAGATGGAATTCAATTTCACCGACTGACGTCTCATTGCGAACAATTGCAAATAACAGCTGTCGACATGTAAACACGGTAAACACCGCACTTATAACCTTGTTGCCAGTTTTCTAATGACTTGTCAAATACTAGTTCTAAATTTATTCAAAAAATCTATAGAATAATTATATTCACTATATTACATTACCATATTATATATTTATTGTAGAAAACTTAAAATGTTCCAATGTCATGCCTTCATTGAAAAAAACTAATAATAACGGCAGATGCAAATCGCCTATTTCTTTCTGACAATGAGATGTCGAGTGGCATACCATTAAATTTAAAATAACTATAGTTAACCCTAGCATCGTGGTGTTCGGAAAATTTCGACCATAATTGATATTTTCCGAACTTTAGTGTTATTCGTGAAATTCCAAGCAAAATAGTTTTATTATGAAATATATTTCTTTGGATTAAACAAGATAAATGCAATTGTCCTTTGGTAAATAGACTTATTTGACGTGTATTCCGTATTTGAATTAACTATAGGTAACCCAAACATCGAAGCGTTCGGAAAGTTTCGATGTTTTGCGAATTATCACTGTTAACCGCGAAATTTAAATTATTATGAATGTGATTGCCAATTAATTAATTATAAATATATTTTAATAATTTTATTATAGTAATATGTATTCTATTTAGATTTGGATATACTCGAGAAAAGATAAATACAATTGTTCTTATATAATTTTGTGGAACAAAACTCTTTGCCGTTAATTGGATATGTGAATAGCATAGTAATCAAAATTGTTAATTCGAAATAATTATCTGTTTTTATTCAGAACTGCATGCTTGTGCATTATCTATAGTATATAATAATTACTATAATAATTTAAAAAGATATAGAAATATAGAATAAAAGATAAGAATATTCAAACATAACCTAAACAATTACACCATGATTTTAGCTTCATAACTGTGTTAGTTTTTCTAGTTGGATTGTCCATTTGCCGGCAATCTTTCAGGTAGCTAAAACATGAATGCAAATTGTATTATTTGTTCGGATTTATTTGCCCCAAAAGCAGATATTTTCACAACATCATGTGGGCATTTGTTTCATCATTCTTGTTTGATGCAATGGTTGGAAAGGTAAGAATTTACTTTCCTAACATTGCATGTTACTAAAGCTAGACTTTCAGATCGAAAACATGTCCGCAATGTCGGCACAAAGAGAACGAAAAGAAAATTCATCGCGTGTATTTCAATATACAACACACTGATACTATTACCGACGATATTGTTACTCTTCAGGCTAAATTAGACAATAATAACTTTAACTTGAAGCTTAAAGAGAAGGACATCACAAACTATGCAGAGAAATATGCCAAATGTCACGAAAATAATGCCACTCTTAGGTAAGAAATTTTCATAAATATGTATACAATTAGTATTAACGAAAACTATGCAGGAGAATATCAGAAACATTAGAAGCTAGGAGTAAAGTCAACCGAGAAGCTATGCAAGGAATGAAGGCCCAGCTGCAATTTTACAGAGAAAAGATCAAGGACAAAGAAAAATGTTCCCAAGAAGTTAACAGATTAAGATCTCATATTAACAACATGGATAATGTGAAAACGGTGATTAACGGTTGTGAAAACAGTGTGAATGACATAGTTAAAGGCTCAACTGATGCAAAAGCATTATGTTTATTTGTTGCAACTTTACAAAAGTAAGAAAAACGGATAAATTTTACTATATTTTATGATTATTATTTTAATGTTTAGGGAACTGACAGAACAAGACAGAAAAGGGCAGAAACTAAGCAGCCAGCTTCGATTGAACAAAAGTGATTATAATGAGATTAAAGCACAGGTTTATGCCTTATCGAAGAAGTGTGAAGATCATAAAAAGGCTCTTGAGGCGCATGAGAAGTGCCCACAACAAATTGCGGCCTTGAAGGAGAAACTTGCGAATGTTTTAGCGGATAAAGAAAATACAAGTTTGAATAATTCGGCGAATCGGGCCATATTTGAAAGTCCTGCTCCATTACGGCCAAACATGAATGAAGCATTTGTTGATGATTCTAAAGAATCACCTAGTATAGTAAGTTTTTATTTTTATTTGCATATTTGGAAATCAACGTTGTATTTTTTTTAAAACATTTTTACACTTTTGTTAATGGAGGAGTATTCTGTCACGCATGTTCGAAGCCCAAGATACATTCAATTTTATATTGATGAGTCATATTTCATTGAACGAGCTTAGAGGACACACTTAAACCAGTGAATAATTAAATTTTCAATGAATTACATCGAATATTTATTAATCCTTACAAAGAAGAACTCAGCGCTTTTCTACGAAGATTTGATGTTTTTTGTGATTCGGTATCGTTGTTACCAGGTTGTCTTCCAACAAAACTCAAACACTACTTTTCCTAACCTAAATACTGCATACATCGACTTGAAATATTAAGAAAATATTCTTGAATAGTTTAGTAATTCATCAAGACATTAATAAGCAATAATACTCTATAAATTAGACGTTTTGACACAATAAATAATTTCTTGGAAAAAAGCTCAAAGATGACTCTGGTTTTTCCGATACATTTCATTGCAATAAGTATCTCTGTCGAGAAGTTTCGATAAGTATCGCCTCGACGCATACACACGAAAAAAATATATTTTAAAATCGTTGTTACATCTACCCAAAATTAATATCGTTTTTATTTTTTAGATGGAACGTGTGACACAAATAAAAGCATCTGATTCACCATACCTATCTATAAAATCAACAGTAGGTGGAGGATATGGCTACCTACTTCAAGCCAAATACAAAATCCCCAAAGCTTCTACTACAAATTCAACGACTACTAATGTCGATAAATATTCCCTGTTTAACAAGAAAATGGATGCAGGTCCCAGCAAGGGCGAATATAACTATAATGGACTCGGCGGACACAGCAAAGAATTAGTCTTTCCTCAACCAAAAACGATGCTAACTTTAAAAATGAACATCAAAACCCAGTCGAACTTAAAATTAAAAAGACTTAATCCGAATGCTGTCTCTTCCAAGAAGAAATAATCATATTTTTAAACGGATTTATGTTTATTTATATTTACATTACTTACCTCTTATTTAAATAATTTACAAAACATATGGCTATCTTATATTAAACTATTTATCTTTATCACCTTTAAGCGTAGATAGATATTCCATTAAATCATTTAATCCTTCGAACTCTGTTCTTCCTTTGGGTGGATCGTTTTTTGGTATTCTAGGTAAGGCTGAGCCTATTTTATAACGAAATTCTTGTAACTACAAAATTTGTAAGGTTAGAATTGACTTTGTTTAACATTTGTAAAAATTTTACATCTTTTGCGCCAGATAGTTTCCATATTCCATAGAAGAGAACCCCACATCCAGTGAAGGCGTAAAATGTACCCCAACCTAACGCACGCATTGCTAACATTGCACCAGTTTCCCGCATTTCTAATGTTGGAACCACCCCTTTATTGAAATATTTTGGGTCTGATTTCTTGGCCGAAGCAAGGGTTGAACCGAAACCTATCATTGCTGAAATACCAGCGACACCAGCCAGGAAAATTCCAGCTGAAAGTTGATTAATAAAAAGAATAGTGCAATGTAAACAGAATAGTGAAATGTTTAGTAGATTATGTACCTTTAGTCCGAAACTTTTTGTTTTCATCTTCTTTATGTTGAAGACTTTCACTCATTATTATTGTCTATTTTATTATCTTGTGATGATATTTGGGCTGCAATTCATTCGCTAGTTGGGTTTTAACCTCACTTTTTCACAAAAATTCAATAATCAACGGGGGCTATTGTTAAGATATATTTGTTCAAAGTATATTGTTTATCAATGTTTTTCGATTATTGTACAAGCAAGGGTCAACTTCTCGATCCAGGACATATTTTTGTCTCCGAAATACATGTGCTGCTCCAATGCAACCTATTCATTCATCCCCCATACATATTTCATACATTCCCAATCAGATAAGCTTCACACGCACGTTCCACATTCTTATAGCTATTACCCAGTTTCCATTTTCAGTCAGGTTGATTCTAGAATCATACCATATTCTTTGCGAATTGTGAAATGGGAGATTACCAACTGTGGTTAACGGTGACAAATTTATTTTATTTTTCAAATCAGGCTTCTTTCTCTCTGCACCTATACTCTTCGGTAACGATACCAGACCCAGCATTTCTGTTCACTATTATTTCTTCAGTCGAAGCTGAGTTTGTATCATTATTAGCATCATTTTTCCACTTTCATTGACTATCACTGCATTTATCTATTTCACTCAAAGAAAACACAAATTTCTTGATTCTTAGTACGAAAAACAAGTCTAAAGACACTAAATTTCAGTTATGATCCTTGTCTTAGATATTCAACTTTCTTAATTTCTGATGTAAAAGATAAACATAAAATTGTTCATACATGTTTTATTTTAGAATATTGTCCGTAAACAAAACAAATTATCGCTTCTTAAAAACATAAATCCCATTATTAGGTTATAAATTAAAATTAATCAAAAAGTATAACCTCTTAAAATCATTCAAATTAATTCCATGTGGACTACATCTCTTTAGGAATCTTGTAGGCCAAATGTAATCAATGTTAATAAGAACATAAGAAATCATTTATAAGAATTAGCTTTATGCTTTGGCAAAAATTGAAAATTTTCTGGAACAGGCCCCAACAACATCTCACTAATCTTAACCCAATCAGTAGCTGCAGGACTAGCCATTAACGTCTCCAAGTCATCCCTGCCTTTATAATATGCCGGTCTTTCGTTGATTTTTTGTGGTGGATATTCTAATAAACCAACAGGAACATATCGATACAAAAACGATAACCACTCTAATAAAAAACGTCTCGTATTCTCCACTCCACGATTATCGGATCCCCAATGTTCTAACCCGTAATTGACATACTTCTTAAGAATATCCAAACGTTCCTTACTGCTAATATCCCAAATCTTCCGCTCTTTGATTTCGTTAAATATCCAAGGCTTTATAAGTGCACCACGTCCAATCATAACCCCTGAAGAAGCTGGAGCAGTTTCTCTCGCAAGTTTATAGTCTTGATAACTCATAACATCACCATTTCCAAACAGTGGCATATCACCAGCTGCTTCCGCACATTGTTGAACATACTCCCAATCAGCGGAACGAGTATATCTTTGTTCCCTGGACCGTCCATGGATTGTAACCAAGGATGCACCCCAATCTCTGAATTTGGGAACTAGATTATGAGCAACACTTTCTTTGGAATAGACACCAGTACGTGTTTTTATAGTAATAGGAATTTTTGTGATTTGGTTTAGATTTCGTACGCAAAGTTCGAGTATTCTGGTACGGTGTAATAAAGCACAACCTCCACCTTCTCTATAAACTAAATCAATTGGGCATCCAAGATTTAAATCGAGGAAATCAATATTGCATTCTTGATCTAAAACCTGGGCACACCTGGTGAGCATATGTGGATTGTTCCCACATATTTGCACTCCAAATATATCTTCTGTATGATGTCGTTTTACAAGTGCCCATTCCGGTGTTGATCCTTGGAGAATACTTTTAGCCATGGCCATTTCTCCACACGTTATATCAGCACCAAATTCTTTACAAATTCGACGAAATGGGAGATTACCAACTGTAGTTAACGGTGATAAGTATAATTTATCTTTAAAATCCAGTTTCTTTTTCTCTCTCTGTAATAATGGTATAATATCTTCATCAGTAACAACACCAGATACTGTATTCTCATTTTCTGATGCTTCTTCAGTTGTATCTGAGTTGGGATTACTATTAACATCATTTTTCCTCTTTCGTTGGCTATCATTATATTTAACTAGTTTCCCACTCAAAGAAAAATCATATTTCTTTCGCCTAAGTGCGAATAACAAGTCTAAAGATGCCGCATTTAAGTTCTGACCTTTAATGTCATAAATTTTCATTTTTTCTTCATTTTTGATGTTATTTCCTTCATTGTCAAGGTGTTCCTTGCCAAATCTGCACGCAACTCCTCGACTGCAGTAACCGAATGTGTTAAAAACGTAACAAGAGTCTCCCAGATCCTTTGGTCTTACTTTTAAATATTCTGATAGTTCGTGCAGTTTTTGACACTTTGGTTTCCTGCATTCTTGCGTCTCACCTGTTTCTAAGGAATTTAATAAATAATTGCAGGGTTCGTTGGAATAGTCAGCTTGATGTGTGTGTCGACGAGCCTTGTTTTGTCCTTTAAGCTTTTGTTGCTTTGGCTTTTTCTCGTCAGGCTCCTCAGTTATATCTTCAGAGAGTTCAGTATCGACTAGCTTTCGTTTGTCTCTATCTGAGACACAATCTAGATTGATCTCTCGTGTATGTTCCGGAAGAATAAACCTAAGTTAGAGAGAATTAGCGATTGCATCTAGAAGGTCATTTAAGAACTTACTCTGGTTTGATTCTGCATATTCCCGCATCTGTCATTGTTTATAAACAATGGATTTTGTGTGGATATTTTGAAATTTCTAAGTGGTTGGTGAAAATCTAACCTTTAAAATGAAGCATGTGCTTACACGGCTTACACCACAGATCTCTTACACTTTAATGCAATGCTTTTTTGCGCTAGTTTTATGTTCCACAGATCATATACAACTGTATCTGTATGATGTCATACTGGGTATTTAGTGTCTTATAAGTTTTATAATTGTATTGGAGTTCAAAGTTACTGGAAATTATTCTAGAAGTTCATTTCTATATTTAAATAATAATTTGGTATAATATAAAGGAGTATATATCGGACCTATTCGAATTTCGAATTTAGGTAGCTCGAAAAAACTTGTATGAACAAATTTTGAAGTCTAATAACTGGAAATAAAACACGGTCAGACACAACATCCGGTATGGTCCAGATCAGTGTTCGCGAACTATGACTTAAGCGTCAGTCACTGACCCAAGCAAGTTTTGGACAGACTCCCCTTGCTTAGGAGAAATCCACGGGGTATTGATACGAACAGATGATGATGGCCAACTGGCTATTGGTGCCACGTCATCTACCACTTCCAACAAATATAAACAACTTCTGAACTTCACTGGTCTAGTGGCTAGCATAGCTGGCTCTAACTTAGCAGGCTCTGACTCCCAATGCAGGAACTATTTATAACGAAATAATAAAAGACAAGTCAATGCACGGGCATGTAAGACATCCGGTAGCCAATTCCGGTATGGTCTAGTGGCTAGGATAGCTGGCTTTCACCCAGCAGGCTCGGGTTCGATTCCCGGTACCGGAACTTTTTATGCCGAAATGAAAAGAGGCAATTTAATGGACGGAAATTTAAGGCAATCCTACATGGATTCCGGTATGGTCTAGTGGCTAGGATAGCTGGCTCTCACCCAGCAGGCCCGGGTTCGATTCCCGGTACCGGAACTTTTTATGTCGAAAAAGACTGGCAATTTTATGGACTATATTAATTTTTCTACATAAAAGAATGGTGATAGGGTAATAAATGCCGATTTAGTATGAAAAATATTGCTTGGAGTTTAACTGATATCTATTGTCCACCACTGTATATATTTTCAACTGTCTTCCTCTGGCTATTCATCATTCCCAGACGTATTTGATTAATCACCTTGCTTCTCCTATGTAGTATTAGGTACATACGAATTTTACTTTTCTAACATTCCAAATTTGTCATTTAAAACCACTCTATTAGCACTAAAAAAATCTTTAGAAATAGGCCATAATTGTATTTTCTCCTTAATGAATGGCAGGAGAGTAGGAGATTCTGAGGGTATTGTAAAGATACATATAATTACTTGAAGTAGTTTGGAACTATATAAATAAATTGTCAAGGGTGAATAGGGCGTCTAGTCGTTATAGAATCACAATTCAACTAGCTTTGGAGTTGGATGTAAGCAGAAACTGAGAGGTAGCGTAGGGATTGGAATCAGGAATCCGATTCACCGTATCCTTCCTATTTAGGGGTTCCATTAGTCATTTTTAAGTGTTTTTCATTAATATATGATGGACTAAAAACCACAGTTTTTTTTCAAATTTGTTCTAAAATTTGTGCCTTCGGAGTCCCTCCGATATGAAAACAAAATTATGAGATCGATACGCATGAAATAACTTGAGGAATGCGTGTTATGTAACGTTGAGACGGGAGATCTGTGAACGTGGGATAGTGAAAAATACACTGCTTCAAGAAACAACAGAGTTTATTACAAAGTGTAAGTACCGAGCACTGCTAACCGAGTAGACGTAGACCAAAGAGAAGACGTTGTGTTCGTGAATGTGGTCGAGAACCAAGTGAAAGAAGTTAGAAAAATATTAGAAGTTCGGAGCTTCTCTTAGGGGGGTGAACTTTGGAGGTTGTTAGATTGTTAGCGGGGATGATCGCGGAGCGTGGTGATTGGTTCGTTAGGACTTAAGTAGGATTGCAGGAGGTACCAAGCCGAGCGAGAGAGACTCGTGCCGACGCGACTTGGTAACAGGGTAGGTAGCCGCCGGTTACGGGCTGTGCAAACTACCAGCCCGCGGTGGAAAAAAGGATCGCGGGGACGCACATGCGGTGCAGAAAGTCCGCCGTTCGCTGAAGTGCAATCGAACGGAGAAGCGCGGTACCCTATAAAACGGTGCTATAAAACGGACGTGTCTATCCAAGGGTTTTAAGCTTTAGCGGGGACCGTGTCGGGACGAGCAACTCTGGGAATGGAAAATAGAAGAAACACAATAAAGCAATAAAAGTAAAATAGCATAGCGATAGGAAAGCCTAGAAGAATTTACAAAACTGGAAGAAAGACATTTGTGACGGCTAGAGATTTTACACAGCTTTACGAAAAATGTGCATCGCAGATGCGTGGGTAGAAACCCCACAAACTCATTGACTTTGTGAAAAGAAAGATTGTGTCGATGAAGATTTATGATTTTCAAACCGAGACGTCAGGTCAATTTGTGCAAAGGGGGCCCTTCGTCTATGATGTGGATTAATTCCGATCCACGGGCGGTAGTTACAAACAGGATAAATATTCATTATTCGCCCGTGTTCCTAATGAATGCATTCCATTGATGGAAATCGATTGGAAAGGTTTTTTCACATTCACATTTATATTTTTTTAGGCAAATAAATTTCTGTAAGGTATTTACCATGGAATTCACCAATGATGCGTGGTTACTACTAATATTTATAATGGTATTGAATATATTACTATTTCAATTAATACAAAGGTTCATTATATGCAATTATAAGTAATACATCTACAAAAACTAAACTTTTTCAATTTTAGAATACATCATACTCATAATTCAGATACCTTATTATCTATAATGCATCTTTATGGAATTACAGTACAACAATCAGTAGATACTTCTCATCTTCCCAAAATGAATAGTTGCCGTATTTATTTAATTGCGCTATTTTTGCAAACAGTTCTTGTTGTAACCATGTACTCTTCAAAATTGGAAAGTAGTTTCTTGCATCCTTTATATTACGATGATATCAACACTGTGGAAGATTTTACTTCTAGTGACTTGATTTGGGGACATACAGGGAAGAACATGATGTTACCACTCGCCAATGATCCTAAGGTATATACCATTTCTTTTCATGTTTAATATAAGCCTGGGTATCTTAGTAGGTAGCACCTTGGCATATTTCGAATGTATCGACAAGTATTGAAAATATTGAAGTTATCAAAAAGTACTGAATGTATCGAAAGTATTCTACATTCAATCATCAGGATGATCAATATCAAAAAAATTCAAAACAAATAAAAACTGCATGCAATATAAATCTGATATATTCATAATTATTATATTTATATTTTCCAGCGAGTTTCTCAAATAGCATACAGTAAATTTAAAGTCTTCAAATTAGAAGAAATGAAGCATCTTGTAGATACCAAACAGCGATTTGGAATCATGGTTGGTCGAAGCATTACAGGTTTCTGGAACTTGGAGTCCTACGTTGATGGAGAAAGCATTCAACGTTACAAGGTCCTTAAAGATTCATTGATGCAGATTTGGAGCCGACAAACATTTTTCACGACAGATAATAAACCAGTTCAGCGTTACCTAAACACCTATATGTTCACCAACAAGGAAACCATTGTATTGACTACTAACCACCTTTTAAGCATCTTCATATTATGGGGATTTGGATTAACGCTGGCAACATTAATTTTTTTATTAGAATTTTTAAAATATTACTTAAATCACAAAAATTACTAAAAAATAAATAAAAACGAATGATTACTTGAATTAGATGAATTGTTAATATACTTTACAATCTTTACCATAAAATAATCACAAATGTTAGATAATTATTTGTAGAAATCCTCTACTGGCGGATCTTCTCTTTCATGTATGATTAAGTCCAAATTAACAGGGGAACATCCATTATTGCTCATGCCGTTGATATCGTAGTGGTTAAGTACCAAGCCTTTGCCTTCGTCACACAATTTTCGATAATCGTCGTTCACTGATAGCAGGGGGCCGAAATATTTAATTCGCGAATTGTGAAATGGTGTTGAGATTGCAATTGTATAACTGTAGTTGCCTATAATGTTCGACGTAACATAGAAGAAAACTCGCTCATAGGGTTTGTATTCGTAGTCTGAGGGATCAACTAATTCTTCAGAAATACCGGTTGGCATTTTTGCAGCAATTAAAATGAAAAATGGCTTCTGTTGGTTTGAGCGTGACATCTTGGAATCAGTGCTGCAACAAAGAGGACATATAACAATAGAAGACTTGGGATATTACCAAGTACTAGCATAAGGGTCGGCCTCTTTATTAGCTGGGGCTGAAAATGAACCTGATATTTAATAATAAAGGAAACTGGTTAAGGAGCATATTTTTGAACATCGTTATGGAAATTAGTAAATGGGTCACTTGGTGACGTGTGGTTGCTGACCGCTGTACCAGCATTTTGTGCTTGAGAATCAAGCACAAAATTTGTTCAGGCAACTGTTGTTTAGCATTTAGAGATCGCAATGTATGTGATTCTGATTATCAGATCTGTTAAAGCCTCATTACCTTGGAATACCCTCGAAATCATAGTCCAGATCCAATCCTACCAGCAGAAGGCACATATTCATCTTTCGACCATGCAGATCTTTAAAGTTGAATTCCAGACAATTACGCGTTTCCAACTGGGTGATTATAGTTGCCACTTGTTTATGTTCGTGATGAAAATGGGCGTCCAACGAGGACACAGCAACGGTTTTCCTGCAGTCGTATTGCGGACATATAATCGGCCTAAAAACTAGCCCTTCAGAACAGTAATATCAAAATAAGCCCCTAGTGGATTACTTCTTGGAAGCGCCAAAACTGAGCAAACTCGGTCGACACACAGTTGCCAAGCTGATCAGTGAGTTGTGGTTGTCAAGCGTATTTTGCTGAAAGAAGCTTGGATTCGGGAACATGAAGCGCGCCCTTGCAAGGTTGCCATTACTGCCGTTTGGTTCCTGACCAAAGAACGAGGTTGGCGCTGGCAATTCCGCATCATCACCAACCGAATGGAGATCCGTTTGACTGGAGTAAGAGTACTTGCCTGTAATTGACCTGATGTCGATTAGTTTGAATACATTTGGTGCAAATTGAAACATTACCTGAATTTACTTTTTGGTAGCATAACTTGCACATGTAATGCCCGTGATAGCAGGCGTACATATAAAAGAGGGGAAAGTTATTGTGACACTTGTTACACATGTATTTATTTTTTGGTGGTTGATGACTGGACGATCCCATTTGGTCCATATTACAATTCTTTTAACCAATTTTCAACGTTACAATTTTGACAGGTGATAGGCCGGCTTTTCATGTCCGACATTTTGTTCTATGACAGTTGATATTAAATGATACACATAGAAATTGAAAAATTCAACGAAACATTAGTAGATTTTAAAAGAATGGATCTTATTTTATTTAATAAATTACTTAATATATTAATACATATACGATCGAATATGCTCTGATTGGTATTGGTATATTTCATATGATATCTGCCTAGATCAGGGATGAGCAAGCTTTTTTATTGGGCCAGTCCTTTTTATGCTGACTCACCTCTGAAATTTTCAAAAGGGGGTCCCCTTAGAATGCATCGGGGGCCGGACAATATGTTCGGCGGCTGCGGAATACTCGTCCCTGATTCAGATCTTATATGAATAGCAATTCAACAATCAGAATCTTGTTCTATAATAATTAACTAATCTAACTGAATTTACTTTACTCTACTTTAATCTTGCCCAAGAATATCCTCAAGCCATTCTTTCAATGACCTCATAGTGTGATCTTTCCTCATTCTGATCTATAGTTACCATGCCTAAAATTCTCTAACAGCTCAAGTGTTTTCAACACTATTTTCTTATACAATAGTGGATATTATTTGCTTCAATATTTTTGGAGCTCTGCATATTTGTATCTGAAAAGTACGTCTACTGCCTTAAATCTTGTTAAGACCAATTTTAATCTAGCTTAACCGAATTTAACCCAACTTCATCCTAAGCCCTAAATTCTATCCTAAAATTGCATAGCTTTTGCTAAATTATTCTTCACAACATAAATTTGTCCCTTTCTATTATCTACATGACCTTCCTGTTGCCTTCTCTGAATTGGACTGTTTTTGTTATACTCGTCGTATAACTGTTGTGCTGACTCCAGTTCATCAGCCAGTGCTTGGTCCACATTAACAGGAATTGGTTTCACGTCAGCTAGACGTTTCACTGTCTCCACTTTTGCCCTAAAACATTTAACACCATTGTGCACCGTCCTGAAAAAAATTGATTATTCTTTCCTACCTGTATCCTAAATGGTCAGCAACATATTTGACAATGTGTGCATTCCCATCAGGTGTAACGTAACCGTAACTTCCGACAACCGTTCCATTCGCCAAGCGCTCCTCATGCCGGAAGTGCGTGTCGTCCGTTTCCGGATTCTGGACGTCATATCCAAAGGCGTAGGTGCGTCCCTTCACGTCTCGCTCGTTATATTGATCCCATTCGACCAAAGAGAGTCGTGGATTTTCTACTTTTGCGTTGCGATTGCGTTGTGATATAGTGAAAGGGGACCGTTGATTTGTGGATTCTGACATCGTTGGATAAGCAG
Source organism: Weissflogia rhopalogaster (assembly GCA_019419845.2). Lineage (NCBI taxonomy): Eukaryota > Metazoa > Arthropoda > Insecta > Coleoptera > Staphylinidae > Weissflogia > Weissflogia rhopalogaster. The sequence continues at coordinate 7,208 of WSZQ02098244.1, read as the reverse complement.
ATGATGATAAATTGCTTGACAGAAAGACTGTTGTGAATATCTAAAATAAATAACGACATTTTCCAGTTATTTTATGAATGTAATTCTAAAATCTACTCATAAAGGGTGTTTCATTAAGGTAGATAATGTAGAAGATAATGTTCGCCAAATGTTCGAGATGGTTTTTGAAAATTGAAAACCGCTATTTCAGGTTGTTTTAACCGATAAGACGTTAGCAGCGCTCGCTTCTAGCTGCGACACAATATTGTCTAATAATTGTCTAATATATTATAGTAGTGCTCGTTTTGTACTATTAGGTGCTGGTCGTATGTAATGATCAATTAAAGGTAGATGTCCTTTATGGAAATTGACATGCAGGAATTTTAAAGATCATCTCATCTTTTTATCTATTACATTTGATAAAATGTATTTAACCAAATAAAATCACAAAAAATCAACAAATGCGCAGATGTAAATATCATTCAGATTAATCGTACTGGGTGCAAGTTATTGGCAATTAACAGACAAAAGGGTCAGAAATTACTCGGCACTCCGTAAAATCATATTGTGTTTTGGCGTTTCGACACTTTTAATTAACATTTAATATTCGAACACGCTTTAGAAAAAAATACTAAAAAAAGAAGAAGATAGGGGATTAGTAAAGATCTCAACATCCAAATTCTGATAAACAAAAACAATCAAGCCAAATTGATTAAAATGAGTCCATTGTATTTTATTTCGAAGTGTTGTGTAGGTAGTAAAATTCAATCATAACCACGCATGTTTTATTACTTTGTAAAACAGCTAGAGATAGCCTAGAGTAATAAACCATCATAAATGTTGTTACTAACAGTTATTAAAATTAATTGATTCCTGTCTATTGATTTGTTCGTTTTAACAATGGAATACCTTTTTTGTTCTGCAAATAGCGCTGGCTCACCACTCACAGGTTGTTATAATTTTTTTAATTTTTAATTTTATGTTACCGTTAATGAAAATTAGTCTTGTAAAAATCCGATTTAACATCAATTAGTAAAACATAAATTTCTTTTTATTGACATTTCATATTGACATCAGCTCTTAAGAGAGTGTAAACCTGGTTCTTATGTTGTCGACTTTACAAAGTGATAAATTCATGGTTGGTGCTTTAATTAACATGATTAACATATTCTGGATACTTGGCCGTAGTATTTTTAGATGACCAAATATACATAACTATTGTAATGGGTGGGTAGGCAGTGTGAAATTAAATTCAGTGTTAAAATAAATTTGAGTGAATTAATACAATATAAGAAGATAAATATATAAACATTAAAAACATTAAAAATGAATAAACAATTATATAGTTTTTATCTTTTATATTTATTAATAGACTATTTATTATATTTTAAGAATATAAGTCTAGCTACGTCCGTAGTTCATCGATTGATTAAGACAATTTTCAAAACAATTTTTACCAGTTTAAAATGTTTATATATCACACGCAGATAACTTCTCAGTCTGGTAAAAATTGTTCAATATTGACATAATTGAAGCTTATACTTTTACAGGAAGATTAACAATTTCGCAATACTAAACCGAAAAATGTCCATTATAACCATTTTATGAGAAATGTGTTTATTTGTATGTAAAGTGGAAGAGGAAAATACTTTCTTCTAAATAAACATAGTTCTAATTATAAAATGAAATACAGTATTAACAAGGATAATAAACGTGTTAATTAATGATTCTAAATTTCACACATCAAAGCAAAAACGAATGCTTTTATGTTTATGATTGAATATGTTCTAACTTACATTAATGTAAGCTATTAAATATTAAAAATCGTAGTAAAACGTTCACGCGAATAGCTTGAAAAAATATATAGAAAAGTTACAAGACTTAACGAATGTTAATCAGAGGGGGATGCAGTGTAGGGGATGTAGTGAAGTGGTCCGAAGGAATGAAGAGAGAATGGTGGTGTAGGTAGTGCAGCACAGGTGATGAAAGCAGGATGGACAAAGACCGAATCGCCAGTATTGGGAGGCGTAACATCCCATTCGCAAAAAGATCTCCTGGGAGACCACCAAAGAAATGGCTACAAAGCTAGGTGTCGTCATCGAGAAACAGATTCTCTTAATTAAAATAAGTAGAAGAAACGAATGTAACCATCTCCTAGATGCATATATTGCATCTCTAAATCCACCTATGTAAATATCAACTCTAACCCTATAAAATACAACTCTATCATGCCCATATCGCCATATATGAAGATAAAATTCATGACTTTTTCAATACTAAACTGAATAATGTCCATAACAATCATTTTTAGGAAAAATGTGTTTATTTATATGTAAAGTAGGATAGGAAATTAAGAAAAGTGCTACTTTCTTAATATATACATATAGCCCTCATTATAAAATGAAATGCAATAAACATATATAACAAGGACAAAAAATATGTTAATGAATGAATGTTAAAATCTCACTCACCATAGCAAAAACGGTTCGACACGAATGCATGTTTCTGTAGTAATTTGCTAATTTGCAGTACGAAGAGCTGTTGAACTTGAACTTGCCGTGCACGCACATCATCATCAAAATATATATAGATTGGGGAACGTCGGCGAATTCGCCGGTCGTTTAAGGTCCTCCTACTCTTTGCCAAAAAATCAATTTTCATTCAATCCATTTCGCAGGAGTGGTGGTACGATACGGTCATTAACATGCGTATTTATCTTTACACCGCGGCGCGCTGTGGTAATTAATTTAATTTTGGTGTGATTTCCACTTTAAACTCCATTTTCTAATGTTAAACCTTGCTAGATCGATTTGGAATTGCCATTTATTTTGTCTGTATAAAACTTTATATAATCAACATGAAATGACTCCGTCATTAAATTGATAATTAACGATGTAAAAACACCTACAGATGTAGGGTCAGTGGACTTAATGTATTTTATTTTGATTTTAATGATAATCATTAAGATAATTTTTAACAAACAACAAATGCGTTAACAAAAATAACAAATGCGTGTACAAAGTTGTATTGTGCTTTTTTATTGGACTATTTTATACAATATAATTGTCGTTGTAGTTTAATTGTTAGTGTAGTCCTGTTCCAAAATTGTAGTTAAACTTCAATCAAATTGAGGTAAACTAGTTTTTGTATTTACAATTGTTAAAATCCACTCATATTCATCTTGAAAGGATTTAATTGCTGTTTAAACACTTAATAGATTTTTGAACTTGTTATTTTAATGTTATCGCCTATTTTATTGTCAGTAAAACTATTACGTTATATTTTAGTATTAATTTTAATATTTATTAATGAAGAATCGCCGGTATGTCGGCGTCGCGTCGAGATTTCTTAGATATTTTTGTATTTCATTTTACTGTTTGGTCTTAAACAATATAAAAAAAAACCTGGAGCTAATGGTACTAAGTTTAGGATTATCAAATATTCGTAAATTTAATTAATAATAGGTAAACACCGATAAGAAGCGAGCAACCAACTGCGAGACAAAATTAACATGCAGGAGAGACACTCAGTTAATAGCAATTCATTACGGAAAAGGTATTTACCACATTCTTTAATTGTAATTAAATCAACAATTTGCAATTTATTTTAGTTAATTTTAATAAAATTGAATGTGTCATCTACCGATAGAGACCAAACACAATATGGTTTTATGAAGCGCCGAGTAATATCTAACCATTTTCTTGTTAATTGCCAATAACTTGCTCCGAGAAGATCATTTTGAAAGATATTTATATCTGCACATTTGCTGATTTGTGATTTATCGACTTGAAAGTATTTTATTGAATTTGCTTTCAATATCTGATTACAATATTTAACAACGAAATAATATGTAATCCTTCGACTCAAGATGTAAAAATGGGTCGTATTTATCACGTTTGAATGTTTTCAAATCCGAAATCTAATTGACAATAAAATCGCGCAATTAACACGAATGGGAAGACGCTCTTATGTTAGTCGCATTCAATGAACTAACGGGTGCGCCTGCGCTCAGCAATTAGTAGGATTCTAGTAGGATTGGGCCTTTACTTTTTAAATAACGAGGAAAATAAATGTAAAGTTGTAAACTACACTCCACATAGCATGACATCTACTAAACAAATTCTAGTAACTCAAGTATTTACATTTTTACCGAATATATAATTTATTGCTGTTATTAATCACAAGATAAAGGATGTGTGAATCGTTTAAATTCATTTTATTGTATTTTATTATCTTTTTATTCTTTTATAAATATATTTTTCTGTGTAAGTAACGGCTATTTAATTGTAATTTAATGTTAAGCCGTTTAACTAACTATTAATGTTTATTGTAAATAAACACACAAAGAAAGGCAAAATGTTGTTGGCACTTAGTAAATTCACCAAAGGCTTTAATATTTAAGATAATAAAGTAAAACACATGTCAACAATGTCACTATTTTTGGGGAAATATTAATAATTCATCGGAATGTTTTGAGGTATTTAAGTGTTTAAGTCTAGTTGAAATGATATTGCTGAAGAATTTATAAGTGCAATGACCGCATCGTAATCGTTCATAATTTACAGATTTATTCCGATAAATGTTGACACTTAACATGACTAAATACCGGCAAATACCGTCGATATAATTTAAACTAATACCGAAGCTATAATTTAAATGTGTTTGTTCAAATATATTCATAATATGCAATGGTATGATTTGCTTAATAATATGCTCTGCTAAGCGAAAGATATTTTGTGATTTATTGCAATTTCTATATTTGAAATTGCCTACTTTTTCAGTAGATTTTCCAACTAAGAAATGAGTTTTTAATATAAAAATTTGAAAATGTAAAATAAGGAATGTCTTCTTAATTTCAACGTGACCGTCCCTGTAAATTTAATAAAAGCATATTTTGCGTAATGCTTTATTTCTTTGGGTTCACTCACTATTAAGTTGTAACCTACTTTAGCCTAAATTATTGTTTACATTTAATTGTTGGCTGGTTGTTCAGAAATTTTCTAGGAACAACCACTGACGAAACTGCTATATATATCGTCAAACATTATCTAATGATATCATTATTAATATAATGGACCAGAACCATCGACTTATTAATTCACCCAAAAACACCTGAGGCCCTTTTTTGCCCAAACTGGGGTCAGGATGTTTGTGGGACACTACCTTAGGTTGCCTGTCCTTTCTTTTCCCTTAAGTCCCCCCTCCTCCCTTAATAAACAACCCCAATCACAATTCCTACGTCAATTGCAATTGTGCCTCAATCTAGTTCCTGCGGGATATAAACAGGAACGTGAATTGAGAAGGAGAGTTCTTGTCTCACTTCGAAACACAATTAAGTACTAATCCCATTGACATTTCTGCGCCTACACCCATTACATTAGACTAGGTTGTAAACGTTGTTTTATAGATCCTAGATCTTTTTATTCCTTATTATATTCCTTATTGAACTAATATAACGTGAAGGCAGTAGATATATATTTCGCATCTGAAGTACCTTCTTAATAAATTAATTTATTCATTAATTATTTACTTTACAATTTAAAGTAAAGGTGTACTATTTCTATTACTTTAGAATCTATATATGAAGAATAGATTATCGTACATTAAACTAAAAAAAAACTAGGACTACATCTAGTGAAAGAACACGCATGTTCCACGAGCATGTTTTATAAATTACCATAATTAAACGAACATACAATATGTGACAAATACCCATTAATAACTCCAAACATAGCAGCTCCTCACTAAACACCATCCGAAAAACAGCACACCGCCATCATACTTTAATTAATAACCATTTGTAAGTTTAAGTATAATTTATTGCTAAAAATACTACTTCACATACATTATGGAATACTTTATTTCAATAAAATTGTATAAAATGGTGTAACAAAATTGTTTAACATTGTGATAGAGAGATCTTGGGTGACATGTCCAAAACACTTCTTTGTGTGTTAGTACTAAATAGATCTGTATATAAATAGATAATGGCGATGCTATCGATTGCTTCGATTGCATAGGTAACATGCAACATATTGCATACAGTATCGCAAGGGTGGTGCAAATATTATTAGTAGTGGTGACCATGCCCAGAAGAGTAGTGAGCAGCGACGGGCACGACTTTATGCACCACTTGAGGATGCACAGCATGGCCGGATTTTGTAACCACAGCGTTGAAGCCGTTGTGATGGTCGGCTGTGTATTTTACGCTTCGAATGGTGCCATCAGGTTCAACGAGGGAGTATTCTCCTTTCACGACGTCTCCATCACGTTCTTCATGTTGAGATTTTTGATCCCCAGTGTGATGGTCTTGAACTCCGTATTTGAATGCATATTTTGGGTAAGACTAGAAATAAACAAAGTAATTTAGGATTATTTGAAGAAACAGCAGTTTCTTCATAGATGATAAGTAGGTCCTATGAGTTTTAGACGTGAGTCAAATTATTTCCTAAGTGAGATACCTCGCTTTAATTGGCAGTGCAATATAAGATCAATCTACTCTGTTGGACCCAAATGGATAATGATTCTCAAAATGAGGATCGAGCCATAGATTGATCTTAGGATCTTCCCACAGATTACAATTCTGTCTTCCTCTACGCTGTAAGTATGCTTGCCATTCCATAATTTTTCTGTCTCACACATTATGGTGAACATTGTTACTTTAAGCCCATTATAATTTTTCACATCCTATTAAATGATATATTACAAAATCACTAAAAAATCTACGTTCACCTGTTGCATGATTGCATGAAAACTAGAATTAATGAAGAAAAAACTCTTAATCATCTCCTCAACGCGCGTCCCCCCACTAGGGTTATAAATATCTTAAAGCAAATTTTGATCATTTCCCATCCTTAAAGACCATTTCCGCAATAATTTTAAAAGAAAAACCTCAAATGTATACTGAAAATACTGGACTTACGACTTGATTTTGAAAACAGATTAGAATGTTTTAACAGAATAGAAAAAATATTATCGATTGTTAGAAATCCATTTACTGCAAATATTGAAGAAGCTTCTCCAGATATTCAATTAGAATTAATTGAATTTCAGAGTGATCAATTATTGCATGATAAATATCGGGAAGAGGAAGATAATTTGTGTAATTTTTATAAGCAATTGTATATTAAAAATATGTAAATCTAAAAAATTTTGCCAAAAAATAATTATTATATATTATATATAGGTATTTGTTACATTATTTATATTTTCATAATAAAATTTTGTTC
>WSZQ02098233.1:0-11541 GCA_019419845.2 Weissflogia rhopalogaster | reverse complement strand
CCCTCCTCCCTCCAAATCCCCCAAATGCCCGTAAATACGTTTACAATTTTAATGGGCTTTGGTGTCGGATGCGTTTTTCTAGACAAAGCAGCATTAGCTCGGCCTAACTTCCAGCGTAATTATTTATTTATCGTGTGAAACGAATCGTCGCGCGCTCGTTTGATGACGGCGAACAATTCGCAGTGCCCGAAGGCGTTAAAGGGGGTAAACTTTGTCGACGGCGTGATGTGGAGATACGCTGAGAGATGCCCAAGGACATGAAGCCGGTGTAGATGAAGGGTGTGAAGGAACTGATGAGAAAGGGTGAGTTGGTGGGGACTTCCTTTAAAGGTCGCGAAGCATTTTTAACATTGCTCTAATTGCAATCCCGTGACTTTCCCGCCAAACTTTGTCGCGAATTTCCGACGTTGTCATTGTCGCGCTACGCCAATACGACCACACTAACGCAGGAACCCCCTGGCCCGTGAGTTGGTGGTCGTATAGTGATCTGCTTTGTACGCTACGCGAGCGCCGGCATGGATTTATCCCATGCACAACATACTTCGCATATCGCGGCCGGAATTTGGGAGGTGCAACAAAGTAGAAGTTCGGAAAATGCGCGAAATTCCTTTGAGCTCGCAACGCACGGTTCTCCAACCGCCGCCCAGAACTCCCCTGAATTGTACGAGTATATGCGTGGCTGAGGGAGACTGGTGTGGCGGTTGTTTGTTTGTACAGACGCATTTCGTGCGCTGGCATGCAAAATTGGATGCACCACGTACATGCACCTGTTAATAGTCGAGCGAAGATAAATAATTTCTGGCTTTATGGCTGAGGTGATGTTGCTCAGGTTGGCCTGTGGGCACGGCCTTATTCTGTCAAGGAACAAAGTTCCTGATTGATATGAGAATTGACAGTAGAGTTCTTCAATATATTTAACATATTTTGGCTTCAAATCCTTTCTTAAAAATTTTGTGGACTTCTTTGAAGCCTCGCAAGAATGAAAGAGTGGAAGGGTAGACATCAAACACAGTCTTATCTGATAATATCCAGGATAAAACGCTAACGTCGAAATTGAGGATTATCGACTAATTAGCTAACAGCTTTTCTGGATATCGTTTCTTTGATATCCATGTTTTAATCAGAGCCGTCATAACGGTTTGGCTTATCTGATACCTCTGATAACCGATATATCTGATCTGATATCTGATACCTCTGATATATCTGATAACCGCTTTATTAATAGTACGTTGTTGTGCAAAAAAGAATGCACCAGGAACACATGTTAATAATCGGACAAAGATAAATAATTCCAGGCTTTTGGGCTGAGGTGGTGTTGGTCAGGTTGTCTGTGGGGACGGCCTTATTCCATCAAGACGGACAGATAACAGTCGACGAATATATTTCGTGCTCTAAATCTCTGGAAGTTGGATATACCTGCCAAATTCTGATTTTGAAGTTTACTCAACTCCACGAACATTTCTAACAATAAGCATATTTCTGGTATCAGTACCTCTTTTGAATACTTCTCTACTTCTTTGAAGTTTCACAACAATGCATGTGTAAAAGAGTACAAGTCTGACGCATTTTTGTCTGACAATAATACAAAATAACACCTCTGACATCTCGGTATCAAATCAAATAGTTAACAACTTATCTGTTAATAGTACGTCGGTATGTGCAAGTGAGTGCATTAGGAACAAATGTCAATAATTGGACAAAAATAGTTCCAGGATTTTGGGCTGAGCTGGCGCTGGTAAGGTTGTCTGTGGGGACGGTCTTCTTCTATAAAGCCGCACAGATAACAACAGACGAATATACTTCGTGGTCTAAATCGTTGAAAGCTAGATATACTTGACAAATGCTAATTTTGGAGTTTACCCAATTTCATGAAAGTATCTATGCATATTTCTGGTTTCAAATTCCTTTTTTGAATATTTTGTCCACTTCTTGGAAGTTACACAACAATACTGAGGTAAAAGAGTGTAAATCTATCACAGTATTGTATGACAATAAGACAGGATAACAATGCTGACTTTGAAATTGAGGATTAACGATCTAATTAGCTACCAACGCATTGCTGGATATCGTTACTTTAATATCAATGTTTAGATCAGGGCCGTCAGAACGGTTTGACTCGTCTGACACCTCTGTCTCAAATCAAATATTTAACAACCGATCAGTTAACAGTACGTTGGTATGCGAAAGAGCACCAGGAACACTTGTCAATAATCGGACAAAGATAAATAATTCCTGCCTTTTGGGGTGAGGAGGAGCCTATGGGCTCCTACATCTTGCATCGTCGAGGCGCACGGTTTTTGATTGATATTAGAATTGAAGTTCAAATAAGAAATCGGAAATACAACCGCAAATGGGTAATAGGTGTGGGAAGGGCAGAATTGCATTTGTGGCCGGCGGGGAGGTGGCGGTTTTTGGAACGGGGATGAGATAGGGTGGTTTCGGGTGGGTTCTGGCACGACGGCGGATATACATCTAGCGGATACACATACTCACACTCGCGCATACTCACACGCACACGCCGACGAAATATTGAAAGGCGGTCGAGCTGGGAAATCGCTTTCTTGGCGCGAGGGGGCGGAAGCGACCGGCGGCGGCGGCTCGCCGTGGTGGTGGTAGTAGAGCTGGGGCTGCTGCTGCTGCGGGAAGCAATCCGATGGGAAATCACCCTACAGCGCAAATCCGCGCGGTAGGCAGGGAGCTGGCTGGGGCAAAAAAAGAAGCGGGACGAAACTTGATGGAAACCCGCAAGGAAAACCGGAAAACTAAAAACCAATTACTACTCGCTCATTCCCGCACTCTAGTTGTGTCTCGTTTTTGCGTTCTTTTTGTTGGATTCAAATTTCGCATTTTCTTTGAAAAAGAAAAATGCATTCCTCTTCTAACATGAAATAGTTCGTATATTATCACATTTTGAACTTTACCGCATTTAACCAAACATACAAAAAAATAATGCTGATGCAAAGTTTTCGAAATTTAAACGATACCGCACTATAGAATGAAAGTATCGATGCTGGTATTAAACTGTTTTTTTTTTAGTTACTTGCCTCACCGCATCATATTAGTATCGAAACCTACTTTCATTACTTATCGATATAGTTATCGATACCTCAAAAATGTCTAAGTGTGGATGGCAACCTGTTTATAACAGAATCTGCAATAAACGGAATCCTGTCTAAAGTCTGTCTTCTTACCTGGGAATGTGGTTGAATGTGGTTACTTTGCTGATTATAATACGAAGTATATGAAACACTTTGATTGGGAAAATGCTGGTGTAAGGAATGTCATTCTTTTCGAACTTATAAGGGTTGGGTCGGGGTGTGACCATAATGATTTGAAGAAAATTTTATAGACATACAGTGTATGCCTAACAGGCATGGTGTTAAAGCGAGACGACGCAGTATATGGAGTCGAAAGAAAGGATAGAGATAGTTGCAGCCTGGTAGAAATTCATGTGCTCTAAAAGTATTGATGGTTAAATACGTTGAAAAGGGGTCCAATGGAAAAAGTGCAGAACTGGTGTTGCGAACAACATCAACCCGCGAATTAACCCGAAAGAGAAGTAGATGTTTCGAGAGTAAAAATGTGACTAACTTTATTAAACATAATTCTTAAAACGAAAGTTTATCTTGATCTCGTCCTCCTTTGCTCCTTTTGAGCGGAAGAATGCCGATAACACCCTCTAGCAGCGGCATACCTCGAGGCGCGCCCTGTCTGTCTCACTCTCTCCTGCCCACAGGGTGCCTCTCGGCTCGTAGCTACTCACATGCAGCTGGACATGCATGTGCTGTTACGCCTGGCCGTGATAAAATGTTTTCCAGACGCTTAAGGCGCCAAACGCTTCGTGCAACCACTTAAACCTACCCCAAGAGCGTTTTGTGCCTCTATGTTCTCTTTCTTAGCCACTTGACGACTCAGGGCTTACAAAGAACGTGAAAAACATGTTGTGCAGACTAAACAGCTCAAAAGTTCTTTCACGCCAGACTAAATATTGATAATTTGGCGACAAATATAAAAAAGGGCACTAACCAACAAGGTAAGACTAGTACGAAAGGTCCTAATTGCTAATCGAGCACCCTGAAGCTGAACGTGGTCCAGCAACTTCAAGGTGGATCATCTGGCAGATACGAGGATCAAACTTCCGTATTTCATGCGAGACAAAACAAACTTTAATATGTGCCCAATATTAATTATTCAATTATAAGTGGTCATAAAATGTATTTTGTGTCAATATAACAAAGGTGGAATCGTTAACAGTAAATTATGGCGCCCTTCTTGGAAGGCGCTCCAATGCGACACGTCTGTGCTTTCATGTTGAGCCGGGCCTGGGATAGTACATGCAGTGAAACAGAGCTTGCCGAAACGAGTTTAAAACTCGAACTTGAAACTCGGTATATGAATTTCAAGCTCACCATTCAAAGAAACTCGCAAACTCGGAAACATAAACAGGGCTGGTATCGAGTAAAATACAATTTGTATTCACCTGTAATATGAATTTATAGTTTATTTATAGTATATGGCAGATTTCACTGAACTTAAAATGCAATTGGCAGCTGGACGGATTAAAAAAAAACATTCCAGTCATAATTTTTTTTCAGTTTCCTTTTTTAATAATTCCTGAATCATTTTTCAATTTCCAGCTTTCTGTACGCAGCAAAAAAAAACGTAATTTTCTGGCGTTTATTATATAAATATTTTCTTAATATATTTCGTTTGTTTGACAAGGATGAGAGGCGGAAAATTCGCGATGAAAAATTGCGGCAAATACGAGTAATAAAATTAGGCAACATCAAAAAACGCTTAGGCACGCGCGCGCGCCCCCGATGACAAAAACATATGAAAAATGAAAGCGAAAACGCGTCGGCCACCGCTACAGGTAAAGCGTATACATCAGATAGGGTGGGTGTGTAGTATGGGGGGCGGCGGAAGATGCTGGTTTTATAAATGACGTTTGCCTAGGATGGCAACGGATACAAACGATAAACAAGCGCAAAAATGCGCGTGAGAAATGCAAATACAAGCGCGAAAAACCCGGCAATGAAATATGGCAAATTGCTAAAAACGACTAAAAAACGACAGCACACACCCGAAAAAAATACTATCGTGCACATACCGCTCATACGCACTCGCCTGGACCAGAGGAAATTGAAGGAAAAAAGTGAAATAGGCAGAAATATAAATACGTCAACGTCAGCGATTTTTTCGAGCTAAACTCGCCGAAAAAAAAAACTGCTAACGCCCGCTCGAATCTAGCATCAAATATCGGTGAATAAACGATGTGTTAATAACGAAAATAAACGCGTCGGGAGACGGCGGCAGACATGCGCGATGGAAATAGATTAAAAATCGGTAGAAACTGCAGCGCGGCTGAAATCAAACGAGATTAGTACATGGTGAAACAATTAATTCGTTTGTTCGCGTCTGCATCCTGCGATCTAGACGCATTTACTTCTCCTGTTTGTGTGCTTACCTCCTGATATGGCCGAGGGCAGCAGGAGTCCTGAAAATATACAGATCTAGAACGTAGAAAAGCATCTGAGACACATAGGTCGCCATCCCTCCTGCCGAGTATATTAAAGTCTTAAATGAGCGCAATATTTTCGACCGTAATCCTTTGTTAACCAGCTGGTGGCGGCGCGCCGTTACTTCTTGTTACATTCATGAGAATGTTGGAGGGTTCGATGCCGGCGACGTCGCCGGGGGTGGAATTAAATTGTTAAATTCGCTTCGTGCACGCGCGCTGGGCTGGTTAATAAGCAACGAGGCATAAAATTTGAATTGGGACATTCAAATGCGTCGCGTGAATTTCAGCCCTAAAGCGTTTTACTATAGACTGATAATGTTAGCTACAGTCTGGTTCGTATTGTAGAGGGATTTCGTTAATAGTTTTCATTTAAAGTACTTTTGAATATAGAAATAATAGATTAATTAAATTGCAATTTATTCACAATGAAAGTCCGACAATTGCTTTCGTTTGTGCTAAAAAAAAACTCTTAATTCTAGTAATATATTTAATGTTGGTATAATATTGTACGCATTGATACCTTTTTATTTGAAACCTCAATAACTTTTCCTAAAGAATAACTTTGTAGTGTTTGTGATATTCAATTTCCTTAATGATTAAAAGTGTTTTCTTCGTTGGTGATGTATCGATAAATATCAATGAAAAGCCCCCTTTTTCCCTCCCGTTTTTCGTTACTTTCATTCTTTCATCTGTTACTTTCATTCGATACGTAGTGATACTTCCCAAGTTCGATACTTTGATAACAAAAAGTATCGATTCTCTGGTAACGACACTTCTATGTGATACTGTACGATACTTCAACACTTCGATACTTTTATATTTTCAAATTTAGATACTTTGGTAGGAACTTTCAATTTGAATAACTATCGATACTTTCCTATCGGTACTATTAACTTTTGCAATTTTCCAGAATTATAGATACTTTTACTCGGTACTTTGAAATCGACTTTTGATTTCAAAAAGTATCAATACTTTCATTTAGTAGTCTACGATATCAAAAAGTATCGATGTTTACAATCTGCATTCTATAATTCTTCTACTAAGTGTATAGTATAATTAAGCTGCTAAGTGCATCCCCGTCGTCGTAAGAACAGTGACGCAGCATGTACCGCCTACCCTAGGCAACCAAATCAACACATTCAATAGAGATACTTTCGCATTTCAATACTTTCGATACCAAAAAGTAGTTTTTTCAATAGTTCTTTTACTGGGCGTTGTCGGCATAGTCTAATCGGAACAAGTGGCCCATTGGAAAGGAAGCTGCTAGTATTAGAGCGGTCTTTGCTCTACCCTTAGAATAAGGGTTGTACCGATACTTTGATACCGGTTCATTCAAGTATTAATACGTTCGATCTCACGACGTATCAATGTTTTTATATTCCGATACTAAAATACATCGATATTTTCTTTCGATCTTGCCGTATCAACGTAAGTAATTCACAATATATTGTTTAAATTGACGACACTTAATTTCAAGTATATTTCATATATCTTCCTTAACAGACTTAAATCTAATCAATCTAGTCTATAATCCGTTAATTAACATCAACATAATTATAAGTATGACACTGAGTAGCAATGTGTTTAATTGAAAATCACCACGTTAATCAAAATCACAATTGGAATATCTGTAGAAAACAGACATGGTGTGAAACAGCTCGAAAAATCGCAGGTCATACGCGAATTTAATCAAATGGATAATTACGTTCGTCAGACATCATCGCGATTTGTTCGGGGGCTAGACGGGTGGGAAGGCGGCTGAGTGCTGGGTGGCGGTTGGCGTACGCCGCAGGCACTTGATGATACGCCGCCACTGCCGCCGCCGTGGCGTGGCGTTCGCCGAGCATTCGTTGTATTAAATCACAGTTAATTTCAATTTATGTTCAACAATCGCGCCGCGCTGAATGCACGCCGGCGCAAATTTATGACTCGTCGGTGACGACGACGTCGGGTGTCATACGCAGTTATGGATGTGCGCGCACATAAAGTACATAAATTCTAATGACATCGGCGGCAGGGGGCGGCGGTGAGGGTGGCGTCGAACCGCCGACGCCACAACATTGCGCGAATGGCGGCGGCGCGAGGGCGCGAATTAATATCAGTCAAAGTTGCGCTGATTGCACATTGATGCGTGTCTGTTGTCCCGTCCGTCGGCGTCGCTCATATCGGTTCATTATTCGCTCTAAATATTTGATCCAATGCTTTTTCGATATGTCTAACTTTCGAAACGATCTAGAATCTCAAAATGTAGATAGTTTTGGTGGCAAAAAAGCATCATTACTATCATTCAATACTTTGGTATCGATTTTTTTCATCGCAAAAGTATCAATACTTACGATGTTGAAATGAACCGATACTTTCATTCCGTTTAATCCGTTTAATTTTTTATCACAAAAACTATCGATACTTTTGTATCATCTTTTGATACTAAAAAGTATCAATATGTTTATTCGATACTTTGGTAACCATATTTTAAATACAAAGAAGTATCGATAATTTCATACAGGAAATTATCAATATTTTTGGTATCGATACTTTAAACCCAAAAACGTATCGATACTTACGATGATGAAATGAACCGATAATTTCACTCAATACTTTTAAAATGAGACAGTTTTCATGACAAAATGTATCCATACTTTCATATCGACTTTTGATACCAAAAAGTATCGATATGTTTATTCAATAATTTGATATCCATACTTTAGATACAAAGAAGTATCCCTCAGGTCCTTCCGTTGGCAAAAAGTATGGATACTTTTAAATTTATATACTGTCGTTGACAAAAAGTCTCTACACTTTCATTACTGATGATTATCGAAAAGTATTGTTTTTTGATATCTCTAAGTTTCATAACGATATAGAATCCCAACATTCGATAGCATATACTTTGGTAACAATACTTATTTTTTTTATTTTTACTTAATATTTTTAGAGGTTACCCTCTAAAAAATTTACAAAAATCGTAAAATCAGTATATATCGGAAACTATATGAGATACCGAGCCCGTAATTTGGGAGAACACTCAGAAACTATCTGAAATAGTACCCTGTGAATTTCATCCCGATCGGAGCTAGTGAAAAATTGGTCAAAAATTGCATTTTGAAACTGGATATTTTTTAACATAACTCGAAAACGACACAATCGACTACCATATATTATGACATTTTCTGAATCAGCGCGTTCCACTCTATAAGATTGGAGAATAAATAGACAGAAAATTATGACGATATAATGAAAAAAAACTATGTAATATTCGTTGATTTGGTATCGATACTTCATTCGCACTTTCGATATCGACATTTCTCATTCGGTGGCTTTAGTATCATCTAATGATACCAAAAAATATCGATATTTTCGTCACAAAAAAATCGATACTTTCATTCGATACTTTTAATTGAAATATTTTCGATGATAAATCAAAGTATCAAATTATCAAATAAACTATCAAAGTATCATGATTATTCTAAATTACCAGTTATAAACATTTGATGGTATTAGATGATCCCTTTGACTGTGTTTATCTACGAAAACATTAAAGTTGACTGTATCTAAAAATATCCACTGTTAAACTCAATAAAAGCGTATGATAAACACAGAACACGTTGACATATTGACACGATTCGCATATGCGACGACGCGTCGGCGGCGTTTCTTTGTGATTAAACTTGCCTAATTTCAACTTCGCAGTTCACGTAGCGATCCATTTGATTAGCACCAGCCAATATTACCTTGCTCACAGTCATTAATCTCTAGCCGCCTATAAACTCGTGCCAATTTCCAGACATTACTTCGCATTTCAACCGATCGCCTGCTTTGTGTGGTGTAATGTGTGATCCTGATTGATTAGGGGTTAATTAGTTAGATAAACACGGCGTCGCCGCATCAACACGTGCGTAAACAGCGTCGAAAAAGACAGTTGATTGCTGATTGTTGATTGCGATGCGTTTACAATTTTCTTTGATTTGTTGTTAAGATTTAATATAAAATTCAATAAAATTCCAAAAAAGGTACCCTGACCCTGAACAGACATGGCTTTAAATGATATCAGGTAGAAGGTGTTCTCGGGGGTTAATTGCTATCAAATTTATTACATACTTTCTTTAAATGACCCTATGTAAACCATTTTTATTGACTTTTCAAAGAATTAATACAAAATTCATTAATATATTGCAAAAAATATCGTGCCCCCATGGAACAGAGATAAAAGTAATATCATCAGAAAGAGGGTGTTCTCAGGCCTTAGTTGAAATCAAATATCAGACATACTCTTTGGAATTAACCCTTTGAGGACCATTTTAATTGAATTTATCGAAGACTTATATAAAAATGAGTTCATCAGAAACAGGGTGTTATCAGAAGTTAATTGGTATCTGATTTATTACATACTCTCTGGAATTGTCACTTCTAGGAGCAGTTTCTTTTTTTTTTCTGAGAAAATTCAATAAAATCCCAAAAAATATCGAGTTCCGATGAGTGACCGGGCTAAAAATAATATGATCAGAAAGAGTGTGGTCTCAGGAGTTAGTTGATATCAAGTTTATTATTCTTTCTGTTTATTATTCTCTCTGTTGTTGACTCTTTGAGGGCCATTGCTTTTTCCACGAATTAATGTAATTTTCAATAAACTATTGCAAAAAGCTATTGTGCCCCGATAAGACAGGTTTAAAATGATATCCGCAGCAAGATGGATGTTTTTAGAATCTACTTGGTATCAACTTTATTACATACTTTCTGGAATTGACCCTTTAAGAGGCGATGTTTTAACAAATTAATATACAATTCAGTCAATTTGCAAAATAGAATATACTAATGAGACAGGGCTAATTGTATTGTTTAGTACTGGTCAAATCATATAAGTCTTATATAAAATTGTAGAAAATGACTCATGACCTATGGCAAAATCAACCTCTATGCTCCAGTCCCGCTGTCAAACCTGCCAACAAAGAAAAAATAGGCAACTTCTTGTACGTCGCTTTGTCCGTTAAACATTTTGATTTTTGTGTTGCCTAATAAACTAATAAACAATTCGATCCAGGATATCATAACTTTTATTTTTTTTTTATTTGATTACAATTTTATGAAAGCATTTAAAAATGACAAGCTGAACGAAAAACAACCTTTAAACTACATTTACTGAATTTTGTTAGAAATCAATACAGCGCCTCAAAAGCAATCCGAACAAAACGGAAATGAATTTATAAAACTAACTACAAATTTCTGTAAAACGCCAAACTGGCAGATAAACCATGAATTCGTGAATTGAATTGCTTTCATCAGAAAATCGATGTTTCATAAATGAACTTGTGCTCATTCATTCGCCCATATTTCATATTGCGACTTATTTCCTCATCTTGACACCGAAGGTGGCCAAACGGCGACTTATTCACGATGTTTTCCGACGCGCGTCATAAACGCCAGTGCAGATCTGGCCACCCTCGTCGTCGTGAACGTCTTTTATCATTCGACCGAATGCAGACGGCAGACGGAAAGCGTGCCGAAGGCGCAGTGATAACGTAGATGCATCGCGCGGAGCAAACGCGCTACTGAACAAAACAAATATCTCTCCGGAGGACTATTTATTCGCCTTTCTTTGGCGGCATACATTGTGGTCGAGCCAGGACTGCCGCCGCCCGGCTGATTGTCACAGTCGACCGTAAATCCGGCGAAAAGAAGTTCAAATCCGACGCATTCCAACTTGGGCGCAATATCCAAGTTTATAAACGATAGTTTTTAATTTACGTTGTGAGGATGGATATCTTACTTAGATTGCACCATTGGGGAACTTTCCGAATAATATAAGGAGTTTTGCATCTTTTTAATATCTTTTCGGGCGGGTATAAAGGAAACAATACAAGTGTTGCGAACAGCAACATCAACCCGCGAATTAACGCGAAACTTTTATTTTTAGCAGGATTCGTGGGCTACCCGTCCGATGCAGAATGTTGTAGATGTTAAAGAGAGAAGTAGATGTTTCGGGAGTAAAAATGTGACTGACTTTATTAAACATAATTCTTAAA
>WSZQ02098211.1:0-11550 GCA_019419845.2 Weissflogia rhopalogaster | reverse complement strand
ATACAATACTGGTTAGAGCGAACACTGACACAAACCGACGATCATTTCGTAACAAAAAGAATTCTTACTAAATTATATTCATTGTCAATTAAAAGTGTATTTGTAATTTCCTTCCAGCCAATTTGTTTAATGTATATATTTTTCCAGTGTCAATTACAGTCAGCACGTTAATTGCGTCTTGACGATATAGCCTCAAGGGCAATTCTGAAAAAAAAACACGTTCCGAAGTCGACTTTGAGTGAAAAACAGCAAAATCTAATTATTTTCTTGAAATATATGAAGTAACTGGATATTTGCTTTCAGCTTTCAAGTACCTTTTGTCCTTAGCTGCCAAGTGATCAATATATGTATGTTATATGAATGCATTTTTCCTTATATTTATATAGATCTAATGATTTTGAAATTTCATGTATTAACGGTTTTTTTTTTTTCTGAATTGGGACAAAAGGCTATGATCGAATCCGAAAGGGGACAAAAGCCCCAAAAATTAACTGCATTAGTACTTTTCGGAAAAAAGCTACCAAATAATACAATTTTGAGTTATCCAGAATTCAGTGTTTTTTAACAGTCCGATGGTCATGGGCTCATCTTTAGTAATTTCGCCCTTCTCTCGTGTACATCTTAACTTTTTGTGCAATATATTTGTTATTTTCATGACATTTTGTGGATGAGTGATGATTGAGGGAAGTTATCGTTAACGAAAACTTTCGTAAAATTACCCAATCTAAACAAACGTTATTTAATCTTTCATAAGTCGCGTTTGGCAACCAAATTGTCTAACCTTACCTAGCCTTACCTCCCCTTAGCTGACTAAGCCTAGGTTTACTCAAGATTGCCAAATTCTATAGTCCAGCCCTAACCCAATAAATCCAAACTTGTCCTAGCCGATTTTATTTACCCCCGACAGGCACATCTCCTAGCGGAACAAAACCAGGCGTATCCGGCCTAAGAGGCCGGCGATTATTTTTTACCATACCCCCACTCCCCATTTAGGTTCTGAGTAAAACTTATCATAGTTGGTCTATGAAATATTTGAATTTTTTTAAACTTGGGAAACGTTTAACTTTTTAAATTGTATGGTAACGAGGAGTTGATTCGACAAGATCCAATAACGTACTAACTTTATTTCACATCACAATCATCGAAAGCGGTGTGCAATTCTGCTTCGAGTTCGCGACTCTGTGTTATTTCCCATTTTTCGCGATATTATTAAAAAAAAGTTTTTTATGCAAGGATACCATGAGAAAGTTCTATAATTAGAGAGGTTAATGAACTGCATCATTTCAATCGTATCTAGTAATTAGACAGTAAAAATATCTAATTATTCTGTTTTTATCAAGTGTTTGATCTAATAGTTTTATTTGAATTGACATGAAAAAAATCGAAATCGAACACTGAGTTATTTCATAATGATGGTATTTTGTTAATACACTTGCGTTAATTTACATATGATAACAAACACTTGAAAGTGATTCACACCCATGCTGTTATCAGTACATTTGATGTTTACAGCTAGCTCAACTAATGTAAACTTATTATAATATTGACAGTAAATTTTGCAATGTTATAGAATAATTTACAAAACGCGTTCCCATCTGATGCTACACGTGCGCCATCTAACGGGAATAATTTTAGACCCTTTCCTTGGACTTCACTACGCAGTTAAAAATACACAAATTGCACCAATTTACTAAATTCTACCAAGCAGAATATAATAGAAATGATATGAAAGTACCATTCTATTAGGTATTGTGCCCTATTGATAAGCATTATATCAGTGGACGCTTAATTCTCAATTAGTGTTGTTACAATACAACGTTGCAGGCCTTAACACAGCAAATTTGGTCTATAAATAACACATATGCGTGATATTCGCGTTCTACCGCCCACAGAACGTAGAAATATATCTATATTTACGATTTCCACACTGCAAATAAGGTGACACATCCGAAAATGGCTGAAATTTTCGATTTTTCTGCATTTGATGAGCACAATTTTTTGAAATTCGGCTGCACACACGCCGTCTGGTGGATCTGACCAATCCTGATGCTTGTTATTTCTTCCAATCACAGGCGAGCGTTTCCAACCGCTTGGCGGCCATCATGGAATTCGTCATTCTAGTGTCGTTTGTCGTCCTGAACGGTCGCATTTATCAGTGAGCTACAGATTTTCCCTCTAATTGCGAAAGGTATGTTCCGCTATTATTATTAACGGCTACACATTCCTAATCTCATGCATGCGTCGAATCTAGTGCATGGCGATTATTGTCACGACGTGAATTCTCTGCCCAGCTGCATACTGCGTCCTGCAGTGCAGGGCTGAGGGGGCCGCCATTGTTTGTTTTGCTCTCACCTAGCTTTTGTGAGAGCATTTTCATCGGAAACTGAAATGTTTAGTAGCATGTGATGGATGCAATCATGGGATTGCAAATGAAAAAGCATGGTGTAATTGCATGTAGATTGGGTTTTACCGACTTTTCTTGCTTTTGGCGGTAGCTTTGACTGAGCTAGATGTGTATGTGTGTGTGTGTGACCGCAGTGTTGATGTGGGTGAGTATGGTTGTGTCTGTGTTAGTGAATGCATTTATTTTCTAACGGCTCTCTCGTGTTTGGCTTTTTGTAGTGACTAAGAATGGTCTTCTAGCTCCTAGTGCTATCACGACACCCAACATAACCTAATCAAGCCATATCTAACGTTATTTAGCAGGACCTTAACCGTACCTATTCCTAATCTTATCTAAATTTAACCCCTACTATCTAACATAGCTATACCTTAGACCAGAGGTTTCCAAATTGAGAGGCGCGACAATTTACCAAGGTCTCCACTTAAACTGAACCCTTATTGTGGTACCATATCATTACCCCGAAAACTGCAAAGCCCAAAGAAATATTTTTAAACGCGAGGGCGCCAAAAATTTTATTAAAGAAAGGAAGCCGCTACTATAGACTTTGGAAACTTCTTCCTTACACTCTTGCCCTGACTTATTTTACCGTACTGATGCTGTGTGCCTTCCTTACCCGTTCCGAACTGTGGCGCAACTTTCCCTAACTATACCGTGTCTTTATCTGAATTCTCTTGCCTAGCTTGCATCTAGCTTTATCTTACCCTAAGTTGCATCTAGCCATGCCCAGAGTCGCATCTAACGTTACCTTTCATTGACTCGCACATAACCTTACAGACTCACACCGGACTTGCTTTACTGTTCCCATACTCTAGATGTACTCTTGCCCGTATCCTTACTTTGTGTTACCAAACTTTCTCTTACCTTACCCTGCCAATTACCTATCTCTACCCTAACCTAACTTACTTTATCTGACTCTTACCTTGCCCTGAGTCTTACGCCTAACCTTGCCTTACCGTGTCCTGGGTCTTACGCCTAACCTTACTTTGCCCTGACCTACCTTACTCGTCCCAAATCTAAGCATACGCTTACCATTATCCTAACCTTATCTTAACGTTTCCCTAATCTTTCTCAAACTTACCAGTCCTTACCCTCATTTCTCTTATCTTACCCTGAGTTGCACTTAATTTACCTTACTGTTACCATACCCTTGCCCTAACCTAGTTTTACCTAACGTTCCCTTAGCTTACCCTGGCAATTACCTTAACCTAACATGTCTTACCCTACCCTGACTCTTATGTAACTACCCTTACTCTTACCAAATTTTGCATTCCTCTACCCCAATTCTTACTTAACATAACCTTGTCTTACCCTACCCCAACCTTGTCCTACCCTACCTTGACTATTACCTTACCCTACCCTGACTCATGCCTTACCCGGTCCAAACTTTAACATACCCTTACCGTTATCCTAACGTTTTCCTAATCTTACTCTGACTTACCACGACTTATCCTTGCCTGTGTGTGTGTGTCAGGGAGAGTATGTTTACTTATAAGAATCCATTCATTTCCTAAAGACTAGCGAGTTTGTGCTTTTTTTCAGTGAGCAACAATGGCCCGTACTAAGCAGACTGCACGTAAATCGACAGGAGGAAAAGCGCCACGCAAACAGTTGGCGACAAAAGCGGCACGTAAATCAGCGCCGTCCACCGGTGGCGTAAAGAAGCCCCATCGCTATCGCCCGGGTACGGTCGCCCTTCGTGAAATCCGTCGTTACCAGAAGTCCACCGAGTTGCTCATCCGCAAGCTGCCCTTCCAGCGGTTGGTGCGTGAAATCGCGCAGGACTTCAAGACCGATCTGCGTTTCCAGTCGGCCGCTATTGGCGCGCTCCAGGAAGCCAGCGAGGCGTACCTCGTCGGCCTTTTCGAAGACACCAATCTGTGCGCCATCCACGCGAAGCGCGTCACTATCATGCCGAAGGACATCCAGCTGGCTCGACGCATTCGCGGTGAGCGCGCTTAAAGCAGCGTCGTGCTAGCGACGATGAACGTCTATGCGCACCACCATGCGCTTTCAATACTTACTCTAAATTTCATAATCCTCACACATATATACATCGCTCATCCACACACAATTCATATATTTCTTTCACGATAAAAAAAGAAACGATGTTCAGCGTCTATAATCTAGCCCTCATACGTTCATCGCTCATTACGCGATATGTAGCAATCTCGTAATACACATATATCTGGCAATAGTTGGATTTTTTCTACATGTAATCGTTTGTACTTCTTATAATAATCATCATCATCATTTTTTTTGAGAAAAAAAAGTAACGGTGAAGAGATGTGAGTAAGTGGAGGAAGTTTAAGAGGATTCATAACAATGGAAAGGTTTGCATAGCGTTTGTTTATTTTATAGATTCGTATTTCAGTGTGTTTTGCGAACGAGTATACGCAGAGCATACGATATTTATAAGTACACATCATCTAAGTTAACAATGTAATTAGTTTGATTAAAATTATTCATAAATATTCTTTAAGATGGTACCTACAACAACGTGTCTGAAGTTGTAATTTGTATTTGTTTTCAATTTTTCTACTGCCAATTGGTCAAGGAAATGCGGCGATTTCATGTTTCAAGACAAACAACCATTCGGTGTTACTTTGTAAATTAGATGTATTCATAGTTACATAATATAATGTCATCATCTCACCATCACATTAATATTTTTTGTAAATCATCCTCATCTTAAAATACAGTGATTCAAAGAATGTATTTGTTTGTTTTTTACCACCTCTTTCTCCAGTTGATGATTGTAATTCAAGAAAATATGCTTGGCTATTCATATATTGCAATTGCACAATACGTTCAGGTAGAAATTGGCTCATGATCAAACACATCAGCAGCAAAATAAAACTTGTTGCACACATTATAGTTTATGTACAATTATGAGTGAAATTACAGTCGGGCCCTGAAGTATGTTAAGTGATTTTAATCAAGCTAAATCTAATTGCTGAATTGACGTTTTCATTCGCCAATATCTCTTTCTCTCTCTCTCTCAGCACGGAAAGGCGTCACAGCATTTTTCAGACGGATGCGTTAACAGCAGGTAACTAAGCTGGTGTGCAGAACACATTTTAAGTAATGTCATTGGCCAATATCTCTCCTACATGAAAGAGACTCATACATTGTACTACACAGTGTCTCTTCTGATCTCCTGGTACTATGTGCCGTAAAAGTGCCATTTTGGCAGTGTTCAGTGAGTTTGAATGGTATTGAATGAGATTTTACGAACATTATCATAGCAATATTCGGAATTCAGTATTAGGAGAGCAGAATCAACAAGGATTGTTCGCGCGGATTCTTTACTTGCTCTTGTTGAGACGATGTGGAGAGCACTCATTTTAAGTGATGTCTTTGGATAATATCTAGAGCTTGTGTTTCCCAATGTGTGGTACACGCTCCTTCGGGGAGCAATTGTTCAGGCGATGTCAAAAATGTTAAATGCAAATTAATCGCCCTATAGTAGAATACTCTTTGTATAAAAATAAGATTTTGCCGTGACAAGTTATCTTATTTAATAAATTTAAAAAAAAGTAGCAATTTCGAAATAGCCGGTCCAAATAATGGGGCCCTTGACTCTGCCCAGACGGGATTCCTCTCTTGTGCTGCTAATCAAATTTCTTTAAGCTCGAACAGAGTAATCCCCCTTGAACGCCTGGGGGCTCTTAAGAATATTAGAAAGGCTAAGATTGCACAAAAAAGGTTGAAAAACACAATTTTCAATGTTAAATTAGATTATGCTTGAAAACACCTGACCCGACCCCTGATATAACTTATTCGTTTTGAGAGTAGCGTTCAGACAGTGATATTCCCAAAACAATTTCTTATACATTATTGGATCAAATGTCATCAAACCAGTTTGATTCAAACAAGGAGATGGAGGAATCTATGAGATAATCCTTATCTCGAGTGTTTAAAACCTTTTAATCGACATTTATTGAAGTTTTATAAATCGTTCGTACGTATTGAAAACTAATGTCATGTAGACATACCAGGATAGGGAAAAATCAGTACGCAAATAGATTTTTTAAAATATATTTATCAAAATACAATTTACCTAATTGATTAAAATAGTAAGGCTAGCGGCTTAAAAGTTATTTAAGACAACAATCACCTGAGAGTTTGACTTGAATACAATCGATTTTAGTGAATAAAAATCATTACATGCTTTTTGGTGTATGTGTGTGGGTGTGATTGGTTTAATACAAACTTGTACTCTGCTGTAGTTTTTGAGAAGAATGCACTGAATCGGGGAACTTACAAACGAGCAGGTGAGATAGTTTGCTATTGTCTACCACTTCGTTCGGTCTCCATGAGGCACTCGCGCACCAGGATGCGCGCGTGTACGATGCCACGGTTGAGACGGGCCGCGGACGGCTTGCTGCGGGCGTACGTCGATCTCACCTCCCGGCCGAGCTCCTCGATCACGCTGAGCAGCTGCGCGTACTTGGAGATACCGTTGTCTTTGGGCGATTGGTCCTTGCCTTCTTTCGCGACGCCTGCATTCGACGGCGTCTTCTGGTGCATTGGGATGGCGGTGACCGTAACATCACTCAGCTTGGACTCCACAGCTTGAATATCCACCGTATCCATGACAATGCTACGAGTTTTCAGTGACACAAGCCACCTTTGATATCTCGACAAATAGGTATTTTGATGACTGGGTTTTAAGATTACCTATTTCGGTTGGATACGAAGCATCAGCGAAATGAATGCACGATGAGGGAAAAAGACAAATCGCCCCGATTGGATCACTTGGTTCACACTTGTTGTAAACAGCTCTTCTTTAGCATTATTCTTCCGAACTCATAGCGATTTCTTGTCGTTTTCGGTGACATAAACTTTGGGTGCACGTTGATTTTTCTTAGAACATAAGCAAGTAAGCGCTTCCAGTTACTTGGTTGTGTCAACAAGGGAATATTATTCGTTGCTGTGTGCATAGAAAACTTATTTGTGAGTATATTGGATATATCTCTGTAGTACACTCCGTATCCACCATGACTAAATCATACTTACATTAGGTAAATATCCGTAACGTTATACTAGTGACATCTACTTATATCTAAAGTAAATAAGTATTGTGTAATTAGAGGGGGTTGAAGAATGTTTACTAGGGTATGAATAAAATATTATATAGTATTTAGTTCATTGTAATTAGAGCCAATGAATAAGTAAAAGAAATTGCTTAAATTTCAACGAATTGTAGTGTCAATTTCAGAGAAAAATTTTGTTGAAACGGAAATATAGCACGTATTAATTACATTGCAATAAACTGAATATCTATCGATTTGTAATTACATACAGGTTTTTGTTATATATGGTTCATTTATGCGAAAGTTCTTTTAATCAAATTTGAATGCATAAACTTCATAAGCAAGTGTAATCAATCTCTTCTGCATCAAAAATTGTGAAGCTGAAATTCACATATAATAGCAAAAAATCCTATATTCATACAACTGTAAATAAATAGCATTCTGGCGTAACACTATTAGAATCACTAGTATTGCCCAAAAATCAAATTTTGGGGATTATTGTTAAAACTACAGAAAAGTAGGCAACTTCATGATCGTAATAAAAAAACATGTTTTTATTTAATTGGTTGTCATTTAAGTGGTATTTCAAATGGGGTATCTATCAAATGTTGCTATTTTAAAAGCTACAGAAATGTATCTAGTGACGAATTATAGTTTGAATTATGTAGAAGAAATTTGTGGTTATGGGCATAGATAACAGAGATAAATAAGGTCAAATTGTAAGTCATAGGTAAACATATTCGGTAGATTAAACTGATTATTTTTGTTATGATTAGAAAGGATTAGGCAGCAATAATTTCTCTTACATTCCTCGTCGGGAAGCCAGAAAATACTATTTTCCTAAACGTCTTTCTGCAAATTTCGAAAATATTTCAACTTTTAAGTACTCTACTGCCAGTATTAGAAATGTGATAGATTTACAGATGATCTCGTTCAAAGCAGCTGCTATTCTTCTTTCATTATACGCCGAGCACACAAAAATATCTTCATTTCTTTAACAGCAAAATGCAATTTTACAGGACTGCTCTTTTGCAATTGTCGAAAGTCTGTCTACTTCGAAGTGCCCTTGTGCCGTTAAAAGTGTTTTTGAAGATTTGTGAATTTTTGATGGGCTGCAGTGCTTTTCTTAGAAGTCTCACACAACAAGATGGACTTAGCCGAATCGGGAACTCTTTATCTTTCATTTCTCATCCAGGAAATGATGTAATCTTAAATAGTTTAGCGGGAAAACACAATTTTCCAAGACATGTTTTCTATAAGGTGACAATTAGTGAACGTGAGTTGATATCACGCCATTATTAAAAGTCGGGCAGATTTAGGGATGATCTCATTCGAAGCAGCTCCTCTTCGTCTTTGATTTTACGCCGAGACCATCTTCACTTCTTCAACCAGAAACCAAGCAGATTTACAGATAATTTCAATAGAAACAGCTCTTCCTTTTATACTTGACATGGAAAACATAGAAATGGCTTTACTTAGCTGCAAAATGTAATTTTCCTAGACGTGTTTTTGAAACTTTCGAAGATTTGTGCTGCTCTTCTTGTTTCATTTGATGCCGAGGGCATGGAGATATCTTCATTGGTTTAGCTAGAATAGCTAAGATTTTATTCCAAATATCGAATATACAACACTAAATACACAAATCGAATATGAGAATGTGATATAATGTACAAATTTATAGTAGAATAAGTTAATAATTGATGTACGTTGTCAATTATATACAAAAGTAATGCACAATTGTTGGGAATACTATTAAATTGGTAAGGTTTGGCTCATTGATCGACTAAATAATTTGCCGAAAAATGACAAACCCGTCGTACCGCCTGGAATATTTGCAATCACTGTCCACAGTAGTGAAATAATTTGTCCAACTGCAAAGAGTACAGTCAAGGGTGTGCTCTGCAAATGCATGGCACAGTATAGTGTAGCGAATAGTGTGCTGCCGTACGCAATCGAGAGGAAGACACGTTCACGAGAGAACATATACTTGACGTACGCCCATGGTCCCCACAAAAAGGACAGACTAAAACACAGAATTGCAGTTCCTGCAATCATGACGAATACTCAAAAAAACATACCTGAGAATCACAAAGAAACTTCCAAGGGTAAATAGCAGTGAAAATTTCCGTGCTTTGAAGAGCAACACTGGGATGTATATCAATGATAGAGAAAAACATAGGATTCCCATGCAGAGGCAGAAGCCAAACCCTACAATTTTCTGCATACGACTCTGAAAAAATTCATATGTTTATTAAGCAGCTAGTAAGGGTAGCAAAAGTGAAACGTACCAGTGTAGGACAACATCCCTCGCAACAACCTTTCTTGGTTTGCTGAAACCAGGATTCATCATCTTCTTCTGGGACAGCCCGATTAAACCACTGCGGTTTCTGTAGGTTGGGAATGGTAAGCTTGAATGACTTCTTTTGATCGCTCTGAAGTAGGAGGTATTCATCCAGGTCCTTTTTCAGATCCATTTCACAGGAATACGTTTCAATTTCGTGCTGGAACGCTCTCCACGTACGAATGTTTATTTGGATTCACTCTTGGTTATGACGGTTGAAGTTCATAATGAGGTCCTGAGATGGCACTGCGAAGCGTAAAAAGTAATTCTGATACCTATGTATATGATCTGTGCTTATAATACAGGGGAAAGGGATGGGACCAACCGATTTTTCAATTTGGACTGGCTTCCGATAAATACAAAAGACAAAAAATGTGTCTGTGTGAGTATGCTATAAATCGACAACAAATACTAATGTGCTTTATACCTCACTACTGAATTGAAATTAAATATATTCATATTGTGTAATCATTATTTTCATAATTAGGCGTGAAATAAGGTGTGGGGGGTAACCCTCTACTCCCGCCGACTTCCACGTTTAGTAGGAAACCCTTGACTTGTTATGAATCCAGTGAATGTTTATAAATCATGCCCTGACAGTTCGAGTACATTTAACTCCCCTCTTCCGATAGATGGATCTCTCTTATCCACCCATTACTGGTGAGTCCATAAGTAAGTCCGTTCTGGCCCCATAAATTTGGTTTTTGCAGATTGCAGTATGATTGTGCAGTATCCCAAAACTGAATTGTTCTTCGGCGCATGTTATATTCCAAATTGCTCTGTATGTTCCAATCTCCTTATCGTGAGATTCAATGAGTACCGTGAATGAATCCATAATATAATATCCTTGCTGTCATCAGGTAGCGTTTTGTTTTTTCTGGTGATTTAGCAGGTTTCAGCCATTTTTTCTGTATCTCCAAATAAACGGGTAGGAATTGCAGCAGCATTTCCATCTTCGCAGTTGGAGTTGAGAATGGTAATGCTTAAACATACCATTCGTTAAAGTTTACCCTTCTTCTGTTGGGTGGTCACTTGTTTTTTTCTGTCCCATACAAGTGATACATAGGCTACCACAGCGGATCTGTACAGCCAGTACCTTTGGCTTTAGTCCCATAAGTTCAGAGACCCAGAGTGCCGGGATACCTGTGCTGCCCTGTCGATGTGGGTGATCCATGTTAGTGATGCGTCTAGTATTATCCCCAGACTCTTCACTGCTTGGAGAATGGTATTTCATTTATAGTTAGTTTTTTAGGGACTCCAGTTCCTGACATTTATTTAAATTTAATGCGCTACAGAGCAGAGCAAGAATTACTATTATATTTCTTCTAGTGCATGCATCTGTTTTCTATCACATTTTTACTTCCATATGTCCGTCGCAACGGTCGTAGGATCACCCGCATGCGTTGTTCTCAGACATTCCTGGTAACTTTCCCTCCGGTCCTAGTGTCATTATGTCACACCTTCTAAGTCACTGAATAAGAATCCTCTGTCCCTTACCAAGACGCATAGAAGATCCTTCACGAACACTTTCTGATTTCTAAACTTCTCTTCATTCCGACAGTCGTTCACCGACCTTCTTTAAGATCATTACGTTCACCACTGGCGCTCTGCTCTCACATTTGCTTATTTGTCTGTGCAGCTAATACAAATTTTAAAACTTTTCCATTATTTTTTGCATAATTATATTAGTAGAGAAGTTACACAAACTTTTATCAATGTTTTACAAATTAGTTTATTTTCGTACAATGTACATTTCGCCGCAAGGCATC
>WSZQ02098200.1:0-11554 GCA_019419845.2 Weissflogia rhopalogaster | reverse complement strand
GTAAACAAAACATATGGCAATTTAAAAAATGACGAATGAGCTTTGACCACATGACTAAAGTAAAACTAAATATATTCGTATTTTTTAAATAATTATTTGTATATGATATTACATATGACATACCACATCCTAATATCAAAGGAAAATGGTTCCGCATTACATTTATTTTTAAATCTTAATTCATATTTATACGCGCACTCTACGCAACCGATACCCGGTATTAAAAAAAAACCTCAAAGGGATAAATTAAAAACATCAAGAATAAAAAATAGACTATCTCTCAAGTTGAAACAATACCTAGATTAAAAAAAGGAACGGCTCTAATCGAATTGATAGTTTTTGAATTATACACCGCCTAAATTCGGCTCGCATTCACCACTTTATTCCGCATGCCAACTGCACGTTTAAATGTTTTACCTAAATAATTGTTTCTCACTAAAAATATATATTATATTATTACAAACTGATACAATTGGACAAAATTTCTTTATAATGAATAGTAAATAAATTGTAAAATACTGTTTCAATTGGAATTGTTTCAATTTTTGAGAATTGAAAGCGAGATAAGCCAACAATGGAATTTAATGAACCAATATATTATTGAAGTATTGATTGAAGTAACGATGTGTGATTAAGTACACGATTCGCTTAATACTTACTCGGCAGCCTTAGCCCACGGCCGACACGCTCTCGGACCATTCTCGAAGACAGCGCCGGCGGTTTGAGAAAATCCAAGGCACGGCACCTTCCGCTTCCTGGACATCTCGTGTGAGGCCTTCACCTATAAAGGAAACCAGTTTTCTTGCAACACGCAATCTCGACCAACATAGCAATCTGTATCAATATATGTCATATGCATTCTTAAACGTACTAAACTGCTTTACACAGAACACAATTATTGCAATGTAATACAAGTGTCCGTAACAATTTTACGTATAATCTTGGAATATCTTAATTTGCATTAGGCTTGCAATTGATTGCGATTAACCTTGCTATATAATTTCCTGCGTATCACCTTGTGTGCGCCATGTGTAATCGTAGGAACATGTGTTAATGAGTAAATTAATATCGTGTAATTGGGTACATTAAAAAATACATGGGTTTAAGAACCGTTATTGCATTTTATGGCCTTCGCGTTGTTTTCATTTATCGGTTTATATGATTATAAAATTATTGCAAATTTAAATCGGAAGTTGTTATTTTCTAACGTTTTTGTTTATAATTGCTTTTCAACTTCTTAAATTAACTATTAGACGTATCGAAACGATTTAAGACATTGTGAATCAAGAACGAGTCGAAACAATGATAAAATAAAAGGTGTAATGTAAAAATTAACATCTAATTGTTAATTTCCTACTCATACAGAAACATATTCTTATAAACTTAGCACATTTATGGTTACTGAATCACAAAAGAGAAAGTAAATAACATTATTACATCTTTATTGTAGTAGAACCAAACAAAACATTCTCATGGTTATTTCACGTACTAAATTCTTAAGGAAAAATTCCAGCGTTTTGCTAGTTAATTGACATGGAACTAAATAAATCGAACAATTATCTGATCTCGGAGGTAATGAAATAATAAGCCTAACCAAATGCATGTAATCAATTTACAAATTGATGAAACGTGCTACCTTAAAGTTGGAAAGGTGTTCGTACGGAACGAACACGAAATCTATCGTTAGCCAGTGCACCGAATGAACTAAATACAATTAATAGGTACGAACGTTGTAATTGGCCGTGAATAAAATTTTTCCAAACCAGTTTGAAATCAACCGCATGGAAAAACGCTCACACTCTTTCGTTAATGCTAACAAGCTAATCATCAATCAATTTATTGATCAAATTTTGTGGGTATATATGACAGGGAAGCATATGCAAATAATTTGTGTGCTATTTTTTTTATCTTATGATTTAGCTGTCCACTTTATACATATCAATATGATACACGTGACATTCGCAGTCTGCAGTTAAGAAAGTTTATATTAAAGAACATGTGGACTCTGCGACCAATTACTGTGTACGTTAGATTACAGCATGTCGTAATCATTGTTGAAAAAGAGTACTTTATCATGGGAAATATTTAAAATTAATTGAATTCTGCCTGTTATTTTCCTTAAGTTGTTATTCATTTTATTATTTTAATGTACTAAGATCATACATATCAAGCATGCTTTTTATTCTTGTTATAACGACACTTACAAAATAGATCCTGTTTAATAATATGACATTTTATAAAAACATATGTATTCTTTTTGTGGTCCATATATGTTAGTGTAAGTCTCCGACAAATGCAGCGGTGTAAAGACTAAGTCGGCTTAGAAATGTAAATCGGCACACAAAATTGGGATTTTTTGCCTTGATGTGTCATGAGAATGGTTGGACATGTTTTTGTTTTGTTCTTTTTTATCATAATGTTAGACCTTCTGTCGCCCCCCATGAGTAGGAACCATGTAATTATCACTACGGGGAAGTATCCAAGTCGGGCCATGTTTTGCCGAAATTGCTTGTTGAACACACTGGATGCGAGCGTTTAGATATCGGATTTGTATTACTTTGGAAGCGGACATATTTAACGCAATTCAGCGATCAGAAGATTAAAACACGAAATTCAGCTCTCGTCAAGTCTTGGAAAAGTAAGCATACTCGAGTTTGGGTCCGCTCACTATGAGCGCTCTTTTCGTAATTTTCGAGGTGTTCTTTTGCATACAATTTTTCATACTAAATTTGAAGCTATGAATATGAAAAAAAACCCATCAAAATACTCCCCTATCCTTCTATATTCTATATTCTATTTCTATATTCTATATTCTTATATCATTATTTATTCAATCCCTTTACGATAAAACACCTTTATACTGATTTTAAAATTATCTATTTATGAAAATTTGAATCTCAACTTCAATAGGGGTTTTTCACCCTTATCAATCAATCGAACAATGTGCCACATATCAATTTATTCCCCTTTTTATGTACTTTAATATGATATTAATATTTTTCTAATCGGTTTTGTGCAGCTATTGATTATACCTTGTTTTATAAAATAGTTTAAGCAGCTATTGGTTGTTTCATCTTCATAGCATCGTGTTTAGTATGAAAAGTCTTGAGCAAAAGAACTCCTCGAAAATGGCATGACCTTTATTGGCATT
Organism: Weissflogia rhopalogaster; assembly: GCA_019419845.2. Taxonomy (NCBI): domain Eukaryota; kingdom Metazoa; phylum Arthropoda; class Insecta; order Coleoptera; family Staphylinidae; genus Weissflogia; species Weissflogia rhopalogaster. The sequence continues at coordinate 8,403 of WSZQ02098200.1, read as the reverse complement.
ATCCTCGATACTTTTACAACACTTTATAGCCAACAATATAATAAAACATAAATACTTAATAATAAATGCAAAAACATCTATAACTATAAAAGAAAATTAAATTTACCTTAATTACTATACCCAGACTAACAATAATAATTCCTAGAAAGTCATATTCAAACTGGAATAAACCAACCTTAACCCGTTTCCAGGCAATCCCTACCCAACTATAACTATAACTATAACTTTTCTATAATCCTCACAATGATCGCCACCCCCTCCCCTCCCTCAGATAACATATCCTTCATTTAATCCGATACATTCCTTAATCATATGCTCTCATGTATCCCTTCCAGCCATGTATAATCCACACCTCTTATATTCTTCATTTATCCATTCTTTCTTACCCTTCTCTCCTGATCCGCATCTCGCTCGTGCTATACATGCTTTGTCGGCTTTGCTAGCGCGAATGTATTGTGGCCCAAAACGGTAGTGTTTGGCCACTGTGCGGCGCATTGACTGTGTGCCAATACAACTTATCTCGTTTGCATTAACTTATATTTAAATATGTTTCCCTGAAATATTATTTTCTCGTTAAAGATTTTTTAATGAATTCGCCCTGAATTTCTGAGTTCTTCTCTCTCTTTTTCTTTATTTTGGAAAATGCCTGTTTCTGTAAGGTTTTCAGACCTCGGTATCTTGTGACCTTGATGAGCAGAAGTCAGTTAATTTATAGAAAATTCTATAATGAAATATGATTGAAATCATTGTTAAAAATGTACAATTTTCTGTATTGATTTCATCGGTAACTTAAGCGCAACTCAAGATGTCATCATACATTGTATTTTATCACGTCCTTTTGTTTACAAATCCGATATTTAATGGGAATATCGCTCAATTTAAATGCCTTCCTATTCCTTCACTATGCAGTCGCAATCAGCCGAGCACGTCAGCGCTCGACATTGTTAAATCACAATATTCTAAAATTACGACAACTAAAATGGCAGTACATATTTTAAATATCTTTTTCGCACAACTTAGATAACATTATCGAAAAAGCTAATAACAACTATCTCATTTTGGTGGAGTATATAAGAGAATGATTCAAATACTTCTTTTTTTTTTTCTATGAAACATTAATTTGGTGTCTTTAATTCGAACTATGTTATACGTACATTTATAAATTCGAACTTTATTAAAATAATTACAGAGTATATTTATAAATCAACTAATTACAAATGTTTTCAGATAATAATAGTGCTTTTTATCATAGTTACCAAGTGCGTGACAATTAAAGGTAATCAGAATAAATACGTTAAAAATTATTTCATATATTTTTTCGCTCTATTTAGTTGTAATTCAAGGTTAGTTAAGGTTATACACGCCTGAATCTCGCATTGTGACGACCTTGAGAGGAATTTTGGGTAATTTAAATGCATTCCATGATTGTAGCACACCCGATGTACTTTAAGAAGCTCAATCATCGAAATATTCGCTACCGTGTGCATGAACCGAGCATTAATAAATAATTATAGCCTTTACTCATGTGAAACGTGCGCCGGTGAATAGTTTCGACCTGGGAATATTCGGTGTATTCCTCCCTTGTAATTAAAACTCGATCATTTGTCGAATCCTACTTTCTTACTTATTGAGCTTTACATTTTTCGATGTAGGTCATAAACATTACAACATCACTAAAATGTACACATGTCAATCAAATAAAAGCGAATTATGCCAAATTTAATCTAATTAGCTATAAGAAAAGTAGTTCAAAAAAAATTTGTGCGAATAATTAAACACAGCGTGCCAATTATCTCACAAACACGGATTTCGCAATTGCTAATAACACGCCGTTTGTTAACCTAACTTTTATGATGGAGTAGATAGCTTGGCATGTGGTAACCTCAAAAGTAAAGAATGTGAAGAGAAAAATGCGTAAAACCTTGAAGTACAACCAATCATTGCAAGCTTGATTCAGATGACTTGAAGAAACTTTTGTAAACAACAAATGTAGAATAACATTCTATAATATAATGTTAGGTGCGTGAATAGAACTTTTTCGTAACTTTTCTAACCTTCAAATAATACTTTTACTCGATTAAAGTTGATATTAATTAATGATTCAAATTTTAACTAATGTGTTGGTAACTTTTTTTTCATTTTGTTACATATTGAAATTTCCCGTTCACCTCAATTTTTATTATCATTTTTTTCATCCATTGTTTTATTTATTTATTTATTTAATGATTTGAGTCACAAACATTGATTAATTCAAACAAAAGTCGATACTAAAAATTCAATGAAAGCAGGCGAACGCAATAAAAAGTTGTTTTATTATATTTTTAAGTACTTAACCAGAAACATGCGTGTTAGTAACCTTTGTTTGCTTGTTTTCTATATAAAGACAGGTGTTTAAATGTCTTACCGCTCTTTACGGTCTTCAGCTTACAAAGCAAACATTTTATAATCGATTTGCAAGTGAATTCAACTGGAATCCAGGTCATTGCGCATTTCTTTCTGTTGCGGTTGCAGTTGCAACAAAATGGAAAATTTATGCAAAAACACTTTTATTAAATTGTTATAATTCTAACTGCGATAGTTTTCCCATAATTATACCTGTACCACGAATGCAATGTTATTATTCAACTTGAAATTATGTGAAAAAACCCTCAGATAATTTTTAAAACACGTTTCCAGGACTTTTGTAACGCGACAGCATATTTCCAACTCTAACAACAATTATTCGTGCTTATCTGTTTCTTTTTGCGATAAATCTATCAATCAAAATCTTCTTTACATATTTTGGAAAATTGTTCGTTGGTGTCGCGTCGTTTGAAAAGACGTATTCATATTGAATATTTGAAATTTCCTAGGACATTGCATTGTTTATTTGTGGCGTTAAATGTTTATGACTTACCAGAATATGTACGCAATGTGTGCATAGAATACCAACGACAATTGTGCCCACGAAACCGAAGGCAAGTCCACCATTTTTGAAGGCGTTGGGCATGGCAAGGATGCCTGTGCCAAGGGAGGACTTTACTAAGTGGATCAAGGATCCAACCGTGCTGAAAGGAACATTATTCAGAAATATTAAAGCTCAAAATTTCCATGACAGTTTCATTAAATTATGGTACATTTTAATTTACGTTTATGCAGACAATGTTTACTGACCTGTTTGCATTTTCACTTGGTCTATGATCAAAAGGATCATACAATTCATCCTTTTCGTTGATGGTATCTGTGCTACCAACTGGTATTTTCAAGTCTTGCGGTCCCAATTTAGTTCTGAAGATAAATATATTAAAATTACCATAAACTACCGACTACAAAGAAATGTATTATATACAACTTACGTTGAACTAAACTGATCCACGGTAAAAGTGGACGGATATCGCTCTTTCCCTTTTTCCTGCATCTCGTCCTAGTGGTTGTATACGTTTCTATATCCAATCTGAAACAATGAGGCGGACTGTAAGCTTTCAGGTGCGAGAATGCCATACTTAATTGCAACTTAAATTATATTGTTTATCGCTTAAATGCCACGAGTGATAACATTGACAATAGACATCTTGATTCATTCTTTATCTAGCGATAATCCATCTCTTAAAGACAAGTACACTACGATGGAATTTTAAAAAATGAATGTGTCTATGCCATGTAATTTACCGCATATTAATATTATCAAACAGTGTATTTCTGTGATTTTTATCTTAACTGACAAGATTATGATCAGTAAGATGAGTACGGATTGTTTTTAAAATTCAAGAGATGAGACTGTAGTCAAATATTTTAATTTGAAGGGCAAATGAAAGGAACCATTAAAAACAACGTCACTTTTAGCAAATTGAACGAATAGAGCGATAAAATATACAATACAAAAATTCTCAATAAAGAAACAATTTGCGAAAAGTTAAGTGTTTACACATTAAATCACGCAATTTCAAACTTTTTATTTAGTTGGCGATTAAAATGTAATTAATCATGATGTGTGTACAAAACAAATCTTCGCATGCCCCATGGTAAGTGCGTCATTCTGTATCATGGTCGATGCAATCGCGCACCGTATTCTGATGGCCGATGCCGGTCGTATTTGTCTCGGGTATCACAAAGTGAAAGTTATCCATCTGAAATCGGCGAAAAATGTTTTTCGGCTTGGCGTATGCGACGCTATTACCTTAATGCTACCTTCCGCACCTTTCTTTTAATTTTCATTGCAACGATCAGTTAACTGCACCGTTTGACGATTACCTATTAATTATCTAGATCGTTGCACAGTTGTCAATCATCAATTACTTTCGGAAACATTAGTGCAATGGTAAATGGTACAAATGGCTTTGAATGAAAGTTTACTACTCGCCATTTTCGGATGCAAAATATTTACGATTACATCACTGCCATCGATAATTACAGATAATTGTTCCGTCGATTTGCATACTAACGTGTCCTATACATGTTATCATTAGCTGCCTAGTGAACCTAACATTTGCTGGAGTAATATATGGTAATATGTTGATAAGTGCACTGTACAGGTAGGTCTACTTTTTTGAAGTTGAAGTCACAGAGTAAAGTTTGGTTACGTATGAATTCTAGTCTAAAAATGAATATCGATATTTTGTTCATTTTTATAGCAATGTAAGGGGATTTAACAGGTACCTGTTTTGGGTTTAAAATTAAGTAAAGCTGATTTTACAATCTTTTAATATCGATTTTAGATTAATTGAAAATATTACGGTATGAGGATAATACATTAGTAAATAGTAACCAAGCAAATCTTTTTTCATAGATTTGCAATTGTAAAGTTCTGTTGGTCACCATGTGTTATTTATGATTCCAGACTTACTAGAGATTTGAGATTACTTGCTAATGATGATAAGAGCAATTAATCCTTATATTTGATTAATATAAGTGGTATTTGTGTTTTTGTAAATAATATACTTGTCCAATCATTTATTGAGTATTTCCTGTGCGAGGATATCAGAACGTTTAATCAAAATAAAGGTTTTGAGTAATACTTTCAAATTGAACTTAAGCTCTAATATAATTTAATTATAATAAGCTACTGTTTACTGTCTACTGTCTGCTCCTATTAGATTATCAGTAGTTTACACTAATATTATAAGCTTTAAATTGTTCAATCTTTTAAGCGTCATCGGGCTGTTTAAAAGTGTGATTTTGAATTTAGGGTCGCATGCGGCCCGCCGAGCATATTTCTGCGGCCCGCGAAGCATTCTAATTATAAGCCCAAGGGCCCCATTTGAGCATTTTAAACGTGGATCGATCACCAGGAGGAACCTCTTAATTGGAATCGCTGGTCCATGCGCGGTTCGGCAAAAAATCAACATTTTTAGTCGCCCGACCATAAAGAACACTACTCACCCCTGCTTTAGAAATTAATTAAATAGTATGAAAAATGATTCAGTACTATTATAATCTAGTATATTAAATGATTCAACTTAAGGACTTAAGTATATATATTACCGGCGAAATTTATCAATTTATGAAATTTGGGAAAAACACACGTGATATCGCCAATTTTTTAATATTAAATAATGAACAACTTAAGTCACTAAGTAAATATTTGAAGTGCACGCATGATCTTGACACGCGCATCCGTCGTTTCGGACAGCATTGACCACAACACCGCCGAATAACACAATGAATAACAGTTATTACGGGCCATGCCGGCCGATCATCAGGACGAATTAATCATACTTGTGAACATTATAAATTGTTGAATATTTGCCGTGAGCAACGGCCACATTTTTTTCTGCAATGTTTATCAGCCGCCTAAACACCAAACGGTCACAGGAAAAGTTAAGTTATTTAGCGCGTACGACTCAAGAAAAAATCAACCAACTTACGTGCTTCGAAATAAATCACTCGATGCGGCGGAAATATTTGCGGTGCACTTAAATTTTGCAGTTTAGGTATTGGTAATCACAGCACAATTGCAAGTCGTGACTTCTCCTTTCTCAAAGAGAACAATTTAAATCTGATTTGAATAGTTGATTGTTTGGACTGGCTCAAAGTGTAACTTTTTTTTAAATTGTTTTCGGCCCCCTTCCGGCGCGTATGTATTCGTTGCGTTTTGGTTTTGGGCAATAATGCGCGACATGTGCGTCCGCGCGTTTTGCACTAAAGCGTACGGACACAGGTGTAATAGTTATATACACGTTCGCGCACCGTGTGCTCACGAAATTCGCTTGCGAGCTTATTCTCGCACGGGGGACCCTATATACGCACTCGCGAGAGATTTATGAACGATGGTTGACGGTGGAAGGGGCTTAAGACACTTAGCGAATGGATCCGTACCTGCACAAGAGGCAAATGCACGTCAAAGACAATCCGACGATATTTGAATACGATTTATGATTGACTTACTCTTTCGTTGTTATCGCCAATCGGTTTAACGAAAAGGAAAAGTGAAGGAAGCGCTGAAGGTTGAAAGTCTTCTTATGGCTGCAGATTCAGATTAAGAATGGCTAAGAATACGAAGATCCGGGATGCAATGAAGAAGATTTCAACACTTTTTCGATTTCGCAACAGATGCATTCATTGCAAATTGCTATTTCTGTGATCTCATGTATCAAAATGCATTTTTTACGATTGTTGCTTAAAAATCACTTAAACTTGCAATTTTATTATATAAGAAATCGAATAATTTAAATAAGTCAAATGAGATGAAATGAGAATTTTAATAATACCCAAATTGGGAACGGAAAGAAAAAGTATAGCGAAAAGAGAAGAGAGAAGTCTAGCTTTTCTATGTTAAAATCTGAGCACCTTACTTTAAGTCGGTTTTCACTCCTAACTCTTCCAGATCTTTCTCCACTTCTTTTATCCAAGTGTTTCTGGGTCTTCCTCTTGTGTGCCGTGTGTTTGTACGCCTATCGATTATGTGTTTTACTGGATATGTATCATTCTTTTCTCCACACATGTGCGAGTCACTTTATTTTGTGTTTTTTTATTCGTTGAATTATTGTTTCGGCGCTAGGTTTTGAGGGTATCTCTTTATTTGTTCTTCTCCATTTAGTGCCGTCATCTTCAGTGATTGGTCATACTATTTGTCTTATAATTTTCCTTTCTTGTATATTTATTTCGTCTTCTTGGACCTTTGTCATTGTTTCAGTCGCGTACATCATTACGGAACTTATTAGTACTTTGTAGATCTTCAATCTTCTGTTCAGTAAGCGGCTTCTGTTTGCATAGAATGCTCTGTTTACTGCTTTGTGGTTTATATTGTCACCCAAGTACCAAAAGTTTTGGCGCACGCTTACTTCAAAACGCTTGTTTCCACTCGGTGGACAGTTCGTCAAAACCATCTTCGATGCATTCATACGAAAAAATGACTTTGTGCTTATGAGTTATGCATTAAATGGTCATTAAAAATTCAACACACTTTCAGTTAAATATTCAGTTATCTGAGAAAGAAATCGTGAAAATCATTTAATTTCACTATTGACTGAGGTGCACCAATATTTTGATGTCCCCGTTCTATAAAAAATGTTTCGGTCCTTTCAATAATGTCATGACATTACACGTGTTTAGTAATGTCTTAAGGGGGGACCACCTATAAATATTCGTGCCTCCCCTTAAATTATTAACCCTTGCCTCTCTAGGGAGCCTCCCGCGCCTCCCAGTTTGAAAAACACTGGATTTAAGGCTCATCCCAAACAGCTAAGCTCCGCCCCTCACTGGGGATGTTAGTATTTAAATCAGCCGACAGAGGGCTCCAACTTGTGATGCTATGTTCACATATTACTTTTATCTTATTTCAAATGTTCCAGTCTCAGTCCCACTCACAGAACACTTGAAGTTAGTGATTCATCATGCACATAACGTACGCAACGAATGTGCTTCAAAATAAACAATTCAGATTAGGTACCCAGTGTAAATCGACAGCTGAAATGTACAATATGGGCAACATTTCGATTATTCATAACTCAAGCATGCAGCAAAATAGTACGCATGAAGCAAATCGCAAAGCGATCGCCCTGGCGAAGGGCGATACATACAATATTATCATTTGAATAGTATACTAACATATGACACAATATATATGCAAATTGCATATCATTAGAATCAGAAACGTAATGCAAATCCATTAGAAATATTTACAAGGCGATAAAATTATTCGCTAGAAAAAAATGTATTAATGTAAGTTAATATAAACTAAATTACTTATTCAGCATTAATCAACATGTTGTTTTCGATATGAAGTGGTTTTGATCATGCAGTATTTGTTTATGATATGCATATCTTTGTTAAATTGGCACTGCGAATGGAGTCTGGAAAACTCTTTTACAATTACAAGAGAATACCAATATTCTCGAGAGGAACTAATTTTCAGCATTCAATTTGGGGCCGATGGCCATCTTGGCAGCTTTTTCGATCTTGTAAAGTTTTGTATTCTCAAATTCT
>WSZQ02098168.1:0-11566 GCA_019419845.2 Weissflogia rhopalogaster | reverse complement strand
TTAACTCCCACGTTAAGGTACCCCGATCTAGTGTTGCGTTTCTAAGTTGAAAGGCTTAGAAATAATTCATACATAGCATCCGGACTCCGATCCACAACCTAGTTTTCTGATGTTGCGTATCTGCTTTTCCGTGTCTTAGAGGGTCTACCTCTCCTTCTTTTTATTAAGGCGGAATTTTTTTTTGCATCTAATATGTTAATTATTATTAAGGTATTAATATGTGTAGGTTTGTTCCAAAAATATAGATGCCTACAAAATTAGAAAAAAACTAATGTTTATAAGTCATATCCTAAATAATCGACTAGAATCGATCAAAGAATCCCATCTTTTCCAAAACAGGCCCGAATATTTCCGATCTATTAATATGCTAATGTGTATTCGAATATGACCAAGTTTGATGCAAAATATAAAGATATGTACTCAAATATCAAAAACTAAAGATTATAAGTCATAGGAATAGTCGACAATAACCGATCAAAATAGCGCCATCTGTCAAGAAGATAAAACGCAGAATAGTACTGATTGCTGGATTTATGCGCCAATTTGCGAATAAAAGTGCCCTGCACGCACATATCACCACCGTTGGCAAAATGTGCGCACATAAATAACGCCCATGTAAGCATCCGTTAGCAAAGCAGAAAGTCCGCAGGCGTATCTCTCGCGCAATGTTCATCGTATCCTGAACGTTGATTTTCCACTGAATTCCCACGCGTTTATTTTCCCCTCTACAACCGGAAAACGTATGCGCCTCGTTGTACCTATTTATTGGCCTGTTAGTTGCGTGTTTTCATGTGCGCTTATTGTTGATAGCGGTGTTTTTTTTTTGCCTGCAAAAGTTGCACGATTTATGACCCACAATGCTCTCGATGCTCATGTTTCTTCGTCGGTCCTGCGTGAAATGCGAGATAAATTGTGATTTTTGAGTGTGCACATATTGCATGTCAATTGAATTCGTGAATTCAGGCTTTGAATACAATTTGGGAGTTAAAATTCGATGAAAACTGATGAAAATTGGGGGAGTTTAGCTTGAAATGACGTTTTGTTAATTGAAAAAGTTTCGTGTTGAATGGATAAAATCAAAAATTTTCATTGCGTGTGGATATCTGTGACGATGCTTTTGAATTTAGGCAACTAAACTATTCAAGATAGACAATCGCTTCGTAATAAAGTTGTCGACTTTCGGTTATTCATATTATTCAATGAGGTATTGTGAATATCGATATCATCTGCATATTTTGAATTTATGAAAAGTATTTTTCATTTAGAGGAAATAATAATATTAATTGCCTCTTGGCAATTGTAATGAAATATCATTCATTTTAACATCTGGGGTTTTGGAAATATGAAGTTATTTTTAATTGGTACTCACAATATATTTGACTTGGCTCTGTTTTGCTTCGTTAATATAAATTCCGTGAAATATGTATATTAATAAATTCTTCATTTATACTAGTATCGTACTTTTATTTATACGATTAGGTAAGGTAATTGACTAGAACAGGAAAGTGACTTTGCTAAATTTAGGCAACCAAACACATCTAGATAGAAAAAGTCAAGTCATTAAAGTTGCCGGCTTCTAGTTATTCATATTATTTCTTCTGAGGTTGAACATTGATGACATAAAGATATGTTATCAGTAGAAATGTCAGTAAATGAAATGCTATAACTTACATATATACATTGCGGAACCTTCAGTACACAGAATCCTGCCTACAACGGAACACTTTCCAGGTCCGTTGGTTTACGTGATTTATATAATGAAAATTGGTCTGTATTCCGCGGAACCTTTCCATCGCTAAATATGGCAAAAAGGGGGCCGTGCCCCCTTCTAAAATCTTATAATTTTGGTTCTGTTTTGGCCTCAACTTCCAAACTTCCCCAAACTTCCAAAAAAGCCATTTGCGTCCCTCTCTGCATAATTGTATTCACAAAAACATGTTAATAACGGAAAAATGGTTGGTGCCAAGATATTTCATATACCTCAGGTTTCACAGTATTGTCTTAGATTATTTATAAATCAATGGTTTTTTATTGTAAAATATTGTACTCCTGTACTTGCTTCCTGAAGGTAATCATAATTATGCATAAATATTATCATAAACATTATCATAAATATTTAAAACCCCCAGGGGTTACACACTTTAAAAAAGTACGTTTTAAGGGAGCTTAAAACTTGAAGCATGCTTAATTTCATTATTCGCCGGAAGCATATTCATGTATTGATTTGATATATAAAAAAATCTTTAAAATCAATGCCTCGATATATGAATATTTTAACTTCCTATGAATATGAAACATGACTAAAATAACTTGTAGTTTATGGCCCGTTGCTTTTTTACAATAACTATTACGTAAAATATTTCTAAAGTGCATTGTGTTTCTGATAATACCGTATGAGCAAACTTCGCGAGGGTGGCCGATGCACAATGGCCAATTTCGGGTCAAAACCCCGTCATAAATCTATACTTCGAATTTTAAGCATTTCTTTGAGATTTTCTGTATTCCATCTATTGTAAATATATTATTGTAGTGTATTTAATTTAATTTTATGATTTAGCCTTTTTTCGTTGGAGGATGTAAATTTGCATTATTTCATAAATTTTATTCGAGGAATTTGATTTCAGTCTTAAATTATTCAGAAAGATATGTTCTTTCAGATGATACCATACACTTCATGGTTTGTTTGAGTCTAAACGTCACCCTGAAACATTCTGGTAAATTTTTTAATGAGGAATTTAAGTTTGGGCCCAAAATGTACAGAAATATGAAACTACACACTTAATTGTTGTTTTTTTGGGGGGACCACAAATGTGACCCTATAGGTCTTCACCTATGAAGTTTATATGTCCCCCTGAAATATTCCGGTTAGTATTTCAGTGAGCATATTTATTTTGGTCTCAAAAACTGACCATAATACATCAGGGGGACGTATAAAATTGCATAAATGGGTTTCCCCCAAACAAATAATTAAGTATGTATTATCATCTGAAAGAGAATATTTTTGTGAGTAATTTGAGACTAAAATCAAATTCGTTGAATAAAAGTTATGAAATAAGGTAACTTTCAAATAAAGGGTTCATCCCCCATGAACAAAAGGCGAAATTACCAAAATTAAATAAAATACACTACAATAATATATTTACAATAGATGGAATACAGAAAATCTTAAAGAAATTTGTAAAATTCGAATTATAGATTTATGTCGCGGCTTTGGCCCGAAATTGGCCATTGTGACCCGCAGCCGCTTAGCGATTTATCAATTGCGCGCTATTCTTGAGTTATAAAAACTCAATGGGTATTTCACTCGATTTGTTTATTTTGAAACATCAGCCCATACCTATTGCATTGCGGTCGTTGAGCACTTGTGTGATTCACACAAACTTCCTGTCTTCGCGTAGTGCGAATGGGAAAGAAACAGATTAAATGAGATAAAAGCAAAGTGTAACGTAGCATCGCAGGTTGGAGCGTCCTGAACTGATAGATGTTAGATCAGTTGATTTATGAACTAACAACCCCGGCTTCATGGCGATCTCGAACTAAACTCCGTAATAGCTCGAGGTCGCGATGAAGTTGTTTGGGATTCGTGTTAATACTTACTTCTGTTTTCTGTATTTCACACTTGCCAAAACTCACGTATTTTTAAGATTGCTCAAATCTGCTTTTATTCTCTATATTGACAAGGATCGATGCTTTTAAATAAAGTCCAACCAAACATATTTATATAGAATAATTCACATTAATAAAGTTGCGACTTTCATATATGCAAAGCACTATACCTTTTATTGCAAATATCGATATATCATCTGCAGAAATTGAACATATGAAAAGTTTTACACATTTCTCACATCAATTTTCATTTTCATAAAATATTATTATCTACCCTAGTTCCTGATCCTGAAGGCAATTGTATGTATATATGTATAATAAATATTTATAACCTCCTAGGGGCTATATAATTTTCAAAAAAAATCGTACGTTTTAAGGGTGCTCATTATATTGAAGCGTGCTTAATTAAATTTTGCAGTAGACTAAACACATATAAAAATGTTTTTGAATATTCGCTTCATCAAAAACTCTACCTTTTGTTCGCTACTCATCCCTCTGTTAATTGAGGTAAGGTTAGAAGAATAGGAAAGTTACAGTGTTCCTATTTTTAAATTTATAATCGTGTCAATTGAATCTGGCGTTTGTTTGCAATGGCTTTCCATTCGCTTTTCGATTATCTCTCTGCGAGTTGCAATTTTCCAAACGTACTTGCCGTTGCTTTGTCAACACAACATCAAAACACCAAGCGCAACAATGTTCTCACTTACGTACGCCTGTGATAACATTACATTGCGGAAAAAGTCTTCACGTTGCGAAAACACACGCACACTCTGAGCCAGAGACACGTTAAAGTCGTAAAACCATCTCCTCGTTTCGACGGTCTAAGTTTAACACCCTTCAACCTTTCGTTTCATCGCGTATTTTTTTTCAGGGTATTTATACACCTGATATGCCAGGGACATTGTAAAACGACGCAATAAAAGTAATACTATGCGAGGGACTTGTTTTATTTGCGACAACATGCAAGAAAATTGACTTTGTTAAGAATAATCTACATTTAATCTACTTCAAATACTTAGAAAATGTATCTACTTAAAATTCTTAAATTATATAAAAAATGGAAATTAATAGACCATTTAATACTATATGTGAATCTTCAATGGTTGTTTAAAAAAGTATATTAAATGAAATATGAATATTCTATTATATTCATTTTTGAATAGCCACAGACGGCGTATTGAAACTAGAAACTAGTCTTATCACTTCCTAGCCGTCCGACACCAGGTAAAATATCACTGGAAAGATAAGAACAGTGTTCGCTTGACCATTGTGCATTTGAGTTCGTGTGCGCTCAGCATTGTTTAGAGCGTTCTAATAAAACCTTTCATATTATGGTCGGGCGCGAAACAGTGAAAATTTTGAAAAAGTTTGAAAAGTTTTTTATGTAAAAAACATTCATTTGCTGGTAATATATTCAAATTTATATATGCTTCTATATATGTTTTTCTGCTTTTTCTCGTTTTTACCCTTTTATTAATATTATTTCAGGAATTAAGAAACATTGACTAATTCAAGGTAGGTTAAATATATTTTTAAGATTAAATTAATTCAAAATTTGAATCCCAATCGTGGCAGAAAGTTTTAACCATAAATAAATACGAGTGAAAATAGTTGGTGATCCGGTTCGAAGGACCATGAAAATAGCTGGAGATCCGATTTGAAGGACCTATAAATTGATAACGATATTTTTTGAAATGTCTAATGGCATAGTGTCAAATGGAGATTTACAAAGTGAATCAAGCCCAATAAACTATGCAAATACAAATACCGTAATTAGTAATATTAGTGACTAATACTCTTGATAATAAGAATAATTCATTTTTCTCTACATCCTCCGGGAATCGAACCGGGAACTTTCATTCTGCAGTTTAAACTATCATGTATAATATTGAAAATGTTAATATTTTATTTATTCAACAACCTTTTTCTACCACATAGTGGTGTAAGGGAATAGTAACTTTCACCCGGTCCAATCCGGTCTCGCTACTGATGGTACTTGCTCTGATCGCGAACGGCGCCGCAGCCGCTTGTTGAGTGGGAAGGCCAAGTGGCCGCCCATCCAACGTCCAGCAACGTCCGACGTTGCTTAACTGTAGTGATCTAACGAGCACCGAGCTCCACGATGCGGCAAACCGCCGCTTAATATTTTATTTATTTTTAATTTTAAGTCATGAGAATTATTGATATTTTTGTATCTTTCAATTACAAAAAAAAACTTTTCTGGATGGAAATAGCAAATATCAGCATAAAGACACCGATTTATTTGATATGCTCCTATCGATATATTAAAATGATTTAAGGTCTCAACTAATTTATCGATTTTATAATCTAGTGAAGAAGCCCAGTTGGTAAGATCGCTGCTTACCACGCAGGGGGTTCCAGGTTCAAATTCTGGTCGTGACAATAACACCTCTACTCGGCAACCACATTAGCATCTATGGATATCTTTATAGAAGTCTTCTTCACCTTGGGCGTGGTTATTCTTCTTCTTGGGAGAAGAAGAAGAAGAAGAAGAAGGAGAACTAATTTATATACAAAATGAGTATAGTACAAAAGGAGGATTTTTTGGAAGGAGCAAGTCAAACTGATAAGAGAGAGCGTCTTGAAATCAAATGAGTTCAAATTTCTTAAAACGGGAACTGTTTGAAATGATAAACACAAATTCATGAAAATAAATCTCATTAAATGAGTTCATTTGGTCACCTTAACCGTAACATATAAGTTCAAGTGCATAGCACTTATACCCTAAAGGGAATATAAAACCTAGATTCACATTTATACTCGTATTGCATATAAATGCCATTTTAAATGTTAACTTGATATCTTGATAAAAGCAAAACTTCCCTTTTTTAATCAGAAACTCGCCAAAACGCGCTCCACAAAAAGTTTTTTATGATCCCTTCACACCAAAACCGACATCACATCAACGCATCAACCTATATCAAAGCATAACAAACATTGTATTCAAAGCCACATCATCTGTACGTTCATTTTTCAAATGTATAATTTTGTAATTTAATATTCTGCTTTCCATTCAACATTTCTGTTTCACATTTGGGCTTAAAAACATTTTCCACTACTCGAAAATACGGGGGCATCGCATTCCCGATAGATTTTGTGTTCCTGAAACAAATTTACTTTGACATGCATTTTCCCGGAAATTTTGAAAGGGTTTTTGCGTCGTGTTTGCTTATCAGTCATTCAGTTTTCGCACCTGTGCAAATCCCTCCACATGTACTTCACCTCCAACATGTTTCTATAAAAATATATATAAGAAACAATAATTTATTTTTTATAAAATTTTATTTGGTTCCCCGCTTGTTTCTCCTCTTGTGTAATGAAAGAACCACATTATAATAAGCATTATTTATTCACAGCGTAGTTTGTTTAGTTTTTTCCTCCTTTTACCTGTTCAATTTGCATTATATTTCCATTTTCCTCGTCGTGTTTCACTGCTGGTTTACTGTAAAGGTGTAACTTTGAATTTTAACAGCACGTGATCCAATCCATTTTGATACAAGTACGAAGAATGTTCGTTCCAGGCATATTTAAACGCATAACGCTATGCTTTCAAATATGCCAAGATGTAGGCATCAAATTTTAGCCAAATTTACATTGGAAGGGATTTCCCAACAGACATATTTTCTAATCAGGCTTTGTTCTCGTTGATTTTGCTTTATATCTTTCGGTGAACGGGCAACAGTGATGTGTAAATGTTGTGAAAGCTGAACTTGCTTGGGGAGTTTTTAAAGTGGAATTTAAAAGCTTAGAAAGTTTTACGATAGATATTAGATTTTGATTCTAGAAGGCATAAAGAGCAGAAGGCTTCTTAGTTTATATTATTAGCTATTACGGTTCGTAAGAAATGTAAAAGTATAATTTATTGAAAAGTTCATTTTTCTCATTAAGGAAACAATTTGCAATTTTTTGAGAGTTTAGGGCTGGACTTGGCCTGTGACTAGGAAGGAGCAGAATGGTGGAGTGGTGATTGGAGCAAGAAAGAGGTGGTCTCTTGCAAATGCGGACGATGTAGTATTGTTGGCGGAGAGTAGAACTGGGATTCAGGCAATGGTAAGCAGGTTAGAAGTATATATAGAAAGAAGGAGTTTAGTAGTACATTTGAGAGAGAAATAACGAGGAACTTCTATGGAAAGGAAAAATAAAAGTTAGTTACACAGGAGGATGGAATGAACATGTGCAGTGGGAAAAGAAGAGCCAGGAGATTATAAACTATTATAAAACGGTGGAGTACGCTCTGGACGGGAAACTGGAGATTGACAATTAGTCTCTCGGATCTGTGTCCTGACAGTAAGAATGCATGGTGTGGACGTCTGAAGGTTCGAAGGAAATACTGGGCTGGAAATACTGGAGAGAGAGAGCATGTGCTATTTCTAAAACAGCTAATGAGAATTGAGAGGACTTGCCTTGTACCGTACTAAAGGAGGCAATCAGAATGAGTATGGGTTGGGAGGCAATGGGTCGCATGATTACATTCAAGGTATGGTTGACAGAAATGGGAAAAGAGGGATTGGTCCTTCTGATGTGTGAGGGAAGGGGCAACTAGGTGGAAGGTAGAAAGAAGGAGCTTACGAGACAATCAAAGGGTCAGAAATACTAGGAAAGGGCTTAGGAAACGAGGGGTAGCCTATTGAATATTATTGTGTGTGTGATTATTTTTCATATTATTGTAATATTTGTGATACGAATGGTTTGAAATTTTAATTATCATCTGAATTTTGGTTGAATGTTTATCATATTCGTGTGTTTAGAGTTTTTACAGTTGAGCTAAAGGTAGTTGTTGTTTTTTCGTAATTTTTGTTTTCAATAGATGTCTGTTTTTGTGTATTAATATTAGGGCAAGAAGTTAGGTGTTTGATGGCATCGTAGTAATGTTTAAATAAGTCTGTGCTTTCGAGAAAATGTATTTAATTTAGCTATCTCCCATAGTGAATTTTTGTACACAAGATAAAACTCTTCAAGTTAACGTATCGATGCCAGATGCACACGTCTTTCCATCCCCATGTGTAGAATTGTATACAGTAGGAATTTTGTAAACTTGTTTGTGTTTTTGGAAAAATATAGTCAGTCTTGGTCATAACTTGGTAGACTTTGGTTGGATTAGAGTTTCGACACTCGTATTGACTCCCTCGTTACGGTACCCCAGTCAAGTGGTTGCTTTTCTAAGTTGCGAAACTTAGAAATAATCCATACATTGCATCCGGACTCCGATCCAGAACAATATTTAGCAAGGCTAAATCGAGGAGAAATAGAAGAACATGCCAGATAGTGGAAATAAGGGGTAGCGGCTACAACCCGAAAAATGCGGAAATACAGGTAATAGACAGGGCTCTAAAGTTCTGGGGGGAAGTTCTGGGAATAAGTAAGGAGGATAAGTGATTGCTGGCGAGAGCATGATGTAGTTCTGAGGCAAAGGGTGGAGGCCTATGCTAGGTGGTGAACTTTGTGTAGGAGAGGGAAGGATGCGTGGGAACATATGGCGACGGAGTGCGATGCCTGTGCTAAAGATGGCATGCCTCAGGACGATATCTCGAGGGAGTATAGATGAATAGGTAGGTGCTTGATTGTTTATTAGCTATTCGTAAAATATTTATTATATTTAAATCTTATCTATGTGAAGTAATTTATTTATTTATTAATCATCTCCTCCTATTAATTTAATCTCCTCCTGACATTTTGAATTAAAATAGATGAATTCAAATGGAATACCTACCTAGCAAACACAGCGAAATATCTGGGTGACCATCTAGACAGCAAACCTGGGCAATACAGGTTAAAGTAAAATGAACGCAATTAAACGAAAAATTGTCCCAGCACAATAAACTAATAATACAAAAAAAAACTATACTTAAACCTATATAAACCCATGGTATATAACTCCAGGGCTGTGCCTGTACCTCAATCATAGAAATACTAGAATGATTCCAAAGTAATACGCTCATCCCTAACGTTCCACGGCACGTTCCGAACTGGCCTCTGCAACAAGACCTAGTAATGCCTACTAGGGATGTGAACATTTCACAAAGTATCGATACTTCTTGGTACCGATACTTTTGAAACTTCGATACCTAAGTATCGAAGAAAAGTATCGAAAATAGACATTGGTGCCATCTGTTAATGAATTTTCAAATTATTTTTTACTGCAATCTTTTACAGTAATCTTCCAGTTTATTATCGACCCAATGTTTCTGATTTTGCTACATGGAAGTACATCTTGTTAACCAAAAAGTATCGCGATAATTCCTTAGGAATAAAATTAATAATTCTAAAATTTAGTATATGATTTAGTATATTAAGGAATCGACTTTAAAGTATCGAAACTTGTTATTTATCATCTTCTAATACTTTGATTGATAAAATCGGAAAGTATAGAGAATATAACTTTCCTCAAAAGTATTTTTTATGAATGAGTAATAAATTATTTTGGATTATAACATAAAAAGTATAATTTTGGTCTAGATGTTCAAATTTTTCAAGACAGTTTCGTCCATTCCGTTCAAACGATTTTCCTCATACATTGCTGTCCGTTCTTGACATTCCATCATTCAATATATATTCGATTGCCATAAATCCCAAAACGAACGCACATATCTTCCTATACAAATCGCTGACTTCAACATCTTAAATTACACGTCGTGTTTGTTCATGTTAAGTGACTGGAACTCGGCTATTTGTTTACTTTATCGTGTACGTCGTACAATCAAGTTACTGAATAGTAGTATGACCTTTATTGGCATTCATCCTTTACACCATTTTACTTTTTGCTGCCAATAGACTTCATAAAATAAATAAATAAAACAAAAATATAATCCATAACAATAAGACAAAATAAAGTAAATTAAGCACATGTGTAACTATCATGCTTTTTGAACAAACTCAGTTTTTCGGAACCTCAACATATGCTTCGCCACCGTGGTCTTTCCTCCCACCCTCCCTACTTGGTCATCTCTCTCCTCTGTATCGATTTCTCCTTCACAATTTGTCACTGAATATAAAATCAAGATTTCTAGAATATTCTACTAAAGCATTGCTTCCTAAAAGCTGAACATCCTTTGTAGATGTTATGACAGATTATTTCATCAAAATATAGCAAAATTGAAATGAATTTGTATTGCAGTGAAGTTCTAAACAATGCAAGCAACAGGTATCGAAAAAAGGGTCAAGTATCGCAATTATATAAAATGCGGAATTATATAAATGTAAAATTATATAAGAATTATATATGTATCGATACGTTATGAATTCAAGGTATCGATTAAAAGGATACGTTGGCTTTTCCTTTACTGAAATTAGAATATCGAAACTAAAGAGTTCACATTCACACCCACACCCAATATCACGTCACACATAATGTCACATTCGGTGACACAGCGTCTCAATCATTATCATTGTACAAACAAAGCAAAGGAATGACAAACCAATTGGATGAAATTCAGCAAATAATTCATAAAGATAAACTTTTTGTAATTATCAGATTGAAATCTGTAAAATTAATTAAACAATAACAAATACGTAATCATGAAAACACATTTATTTATTTCACAAATATCAGTTCGAGAAAAATTTTTCACACATATGATGGCATTTTGCGAAACACTGCACACACTAATTGAAACAAAGGCGAAAAGATATGGGGATATTGCTCGCTCAAAAGCAGAACCCAAAGTAACCAAATCATTGGATATCAAGAATTGCTAATTGAAAAAGTCGAAATGTTCATTAACGTACCCACTATCTTGTAACAAATACCCTTAGAATAAAATAACATTTGCCAACACTACTCTTAAAACCATTCATGCTTATCTTTATTTATGTCTCTGAATCACTATGAACTGTATGCTGATTTTTGAATTATTCATCATTTTGAATGAGTTTGATTAAGTCTTAAACTTAGTCATCGCAAAAATTTCTTAAGGTATCGTTTTTCATATTATATTGTCGA